>NGZO01000005.1:3108039-3141597 GCA_002215965.1 Aspergillus persii | reverse complement strand
AAGTATAAAAATTATTTA
Source organism: Aspergillus persii (assembly GCA_002215965.1). Lineage (NCBI taxonomy): Eukaryota > Fungi > Ascomycota > Eurotiomycetes > Eurotiales > Aspergillaceae > Aspergillus > Aspergillus persii. The sequence continues at coordinate 3,141,579 of NGZO01000005.1, read as the reverse complement.
ATAAAGTATAATAAATAGTATTATAAATATTAGAATAGTATAATCTTAAATATAGAGAATCTGTGACGATCCAGGCATTCAAGCATTCAAGCATCCAAATCCCGATATAAGTAATCTAAATCCCGTAAGGGTTGCCAAGACAGTAGAAACCAGATATTAAGATTTCAGGTTAAGATTACAGGAGGATTAGAATAACTATAATATTTAACTTATTTACATTCCCCTTCTATTATTTATTCTTCTTAATTTACAGCGTTCTATTATTTTTCTTCCTTTCTCTTCTTCAGCTTAGTATCTTCGTATCTAATCTATAATAAGATTCATTTCTTTATTCTAAAGCTATAATATTATATTAAACTCTATAAACTCTTTCTTCCAGCACTTAATTAATACAGATATACCAATTTAGTTAGACTGTCTTTAACTAAGAACTAAATCTCTATATATATAACGGCGATAACAGCTATAGAACTAATTAAATTAACTAAATTAATTTCGATTCCGATTAAATCGTGATTAATTAACTATAATATATCTAAGTCGTACTAAACCCCTCCGACGCCTAATCTCTTTATTAAATAGAAATAAAATAGAAGATAAACTGATTTCGAAGGATAAATTCCTCTAATATTATAAAGATAATCTAAACCGTCTATATTAAATAGTAAAAAACCTCTTAAACGAGGCCCTAGAACGAATTAACTAACTTAAAACTTAAATTAATAAATATAAAGCTACCTCGGAAGATTAGAAAGCCCAAGTTATAATATTAAAAAAAAAACTTATAAAAAAAACTAATAAAACTAAAACTAAAATTAACTACCTGATAACTAGAGTAACTAAATTAAGAATCTAAATCTAGGCCCCGGTTAAAAATATAATTATAAAATTAATTAAGCTTCTTGACCCCTCTTACTTATTAAATAAAAAAAAACCACGCTTTAATAACTAGATTATTCTAATAAATATAAAACTACGAGCTAATTAGGATTACTATATTATTCTAAAATTATATATAACCTACATGCAGAGTTAAACTAAAGAAAAAACCCTATAATATCTAGTCTCGCGTTAATAGACTAGAGGAGATGGATACGAAGATAAAAATAAAATATTAAAATATCTTTAGAATATCTATTATAATCTAAACTAAGCTATTATTGCGAAGAATAAATTTAAAAACTTATAAATAAAAAAAAATAATAAATTTTATAAATTTTTATCTAAATTTATCTATATCGCATCTGAAGCTAGAATCTATAATAAAAATTTAAAAAATAAACTTTACTAAAAACTCCCTCGCAAGTTATAGGAGATAACTATTATAAAGTATAATAAGAATATTTACTTATTTAACAGATTTTCAGAATACTATTCTACTATAATTAATAATCTAGAAATTATAGATTAAGAATATCCTAGAAACCGTTTTAATATAGGAAATCTATCTCTAATAGATAAAAAAAATCTAAAACCGAATAAAGCTCTTAAATAATCTTAAAGATTACACTATATTAATAAAGACCAGCGAAACCAGTTAATAAGAGAAAATAAATATTTTAATTACTTTAAATAAGGATAATATTCTACTAATTACTCTAATAAGAATCTTACTCCGCTAAGAGCACTAGATCTATAAAATAAAAGTACTAAAATCTCTAATTAATAGAAAAAAGAAAATACTTAAAAGAAGTCTCTATTTTAGATAAAATTTATATTAAATAATATACTTAGATTAATCTTCAGAAACTACTAAGGAATCTTAATAATTATTTTATAATCTAGACTTAGATAGTAAAGAATAAAATATCTTTTATTATAAGAATACTAATTAATACTAGAGTAAATAGTCTTTATTTTATAAATATCTCGATAGCGAACCTTCTCGTGAAATACTATTAAATATAATTAATTCTATTAAAATACTAAATCTCTATAGCAGGATTTAACGGAAAACCCGCTATATTAATTAAATATATAATAATATTAGATCTAATAGTAGACAGTTAATAATAGAGCCAAGTACCGCTTATTTTTATAAAATTAAAAAGGCACGATATTATATTTAAGAAGTTATAATTAAGTAAATATAAAATTCTATCTAATTATTATTAAAAATGGCTGATTTAGCCCGATGAGCCTACTCTAATAGAAAAGATATAAATAAAAAGATTATAGAATTTCTTTAAAAATATCTTATAAAGATCTAAAATAAACTAAAACTATTAGAAAGATATAACTCGTAGAAATAGATTAATAAATAAAAAAATATAAAATAAATAATAAAATAAAAAATAATATAGACCCCCTAGAACTTAAACTTAAAATTATATATAATTCTTAAATAAAATAAAGAGGACCCTAACTAGAAAAGAGCTAGATTTTAATTAAAACTAGAAGATTTTAGACTTTAATTAAAAGATTTATTTTTTCTAATCCTTCTTTAATTAAAGAAAAAAAATTAGCTCCGATTAAAAAAATAGGTAATTATTAACTCCCGTTTAACTAGATATTATAATAATTAATATTATCAGCTTCTCTCAATATATCCGAAGAAATAATAGTAAAGTATTTACTATCTTACTATACCAGTTAAATAAAATCATTACCTATAAGAAAGACTCTACCTAGAAAAAGTTAGATAAAATCCGAAAATAACTATTTAAATAATATTGAAAGTTCGCCGATATCTTTTTAAAAATATAGTTAAATACTCTTCCACTGAACCGAGACTATAATTATAAAATAAAATTAGAAAAAAAGCTTATTTTAGAATACTCGCCTTTATATAAAATAAATACTAAAGAGTTAGAAGTAATAAGATAATATATTATAAATAATCTAGCGAAAGATTTTATTACTTTTAATAATATACTATTTATCTCCCCGATCTTAATAACTAAGAAGCCCGAAGGAGGATTACAATTCTATATAAATTATTAAAAATTAAATATAATTACTAAAAAAGACCGATATCCCCTTCTTCTAATAGATAAAATCATGGACCGGCTAACACGTGCGAAGATCTTTATTAAAATTAATATTTAATAAGAATTTTATAGAGTCCGTATAAATCTAAACTTTAAAAAACTAATTATTTTTCGAACTCGATATAAAATCTATAAGTATTAAATCATATTTTTTAAATTAATTAATAGACCCGCGACCTTCTAATATCTAATAAATAATATTTTTTTAAATTATTTAGACCGGTTTATGACAGCTTTTATTAATAATTTAATTATTTATAATAATAATAAGATTAAATATTAAAAATATATTAAATTAGTACTCTAAAGACTCTAAGATACTAGATTATAAGCTTTACTAAAAAAATATAAGTTTTATATAACTAGAACAAAGTATCTCGGCTTTATTATCTCTACTAATAGTATTATAATTAATAACGAGAAGATTACTGTGATTTAGAATTAAAAAATATTATTAACTATTAGAAATATATAATTATTCTTAGGTTTCTATAATTTCTATTAAAAATTTATTAAGTATTATAATTAAAGGATTAAGTCTCTAAATCGCTTAACTAGAGCGGATATCTTATATATATAAGACTAATAATATTAAGATACCTTCCAGGATTTAAAAATAGTACTCTCTTTTATTCTAATTCTCGCTTATTATAATCTAAACTAGTTTACTAAACTAAAAATTAATATTAGTAATGGGGTAGTCTCTGGAATATTATCTTAACTATAGAAAAAGAATTAATAATAGTATCCCGTCGTCTTTTTCTCTAAAATAATAGTACTAGTAGAGGTTAACTACGGGATTTATAATAAGGAGATACTAGCTATTATTAGAGTATTAGAGAAATAGTGAACCGAGCTAGAAGGATTATAGAAAATAAAATAGTTTAATATTTTTATAAATTATTAAGTACTTAAGTATTTTATAACTATTAAGAAATTAAATACCTAGTAAGTAAGATAAATAAAGTTCCTATCACGCTTTTATTTTCTAATTAAATATTAACCTGGAAGACAGAACACTCTAGTAAATATATTAACTAGATAAAATAAACTAGTAAATATAAAATATTAATCTTAGACCTTTCTTCTTAAGAAATATCTTAAAAAGAGTATATTCCTAACTAAGTTTATACTAATAAATATTAAATTAAAAATAATTAATTATCTTCTCTATACTAATCGTAATTTATAGGAACTTACTAAATTTTAGAATAAAGCAATGACAGAGGACCCTAATTAAAAATTATATAATAGAAAACTCTTTTTTTAAGAATAATTAATTATATTAGATAAAGAAGACCTTCGAGCCCGTTTATTTAATAAAATTTACTAGTAATTTTTAACCGCTCATCCCAGGAAGAATAAGATAAAATAATTAGTTAGAGTCTAATATTAGTAGCTTATCTAGAATAAGGATATGGACTGATATATTAATAACTATTTAGTTTATTAATATTATTATATCTAAAAAAACTTACTTTCTAGATTTCTTCAGCCGCTCCTAATCCCTAACTAACTTTAATAGTATATAAAAATAGATTTCCGATCTTTATCCCTAGCTAAAGAAGAGGATTATAATAGTATTTTTATAATAGTAGATAGATTTAGTAAACGAGCTATATCTATATCCTATTTTAAAACTATTACGGCGAAGGAGATAGCTTAACTATTTTTATAATAAATTTATCCGTAGATAGGTCTCCCGGATATAATAATCTTTAATAAAAAAAAATAGTTTATCTCTAAGTTCTGGATAGAGCTTTATAAGATTTTAAAAATTAAGTTAAAATTATTCTCTAGATATTACCCTTAGACTAATAGAAGAATAAAGATAGTTAATTAATATATTATTTAATAATTATAACCCTTCGTAAATTATTATTAAGATAATTAGCCGGACTTACTATTTATAATAGACTTTATAATAGCGGTACTATTATATAAGTCTATTAGAATATCTCTATTCTTTATTAAAAAAGGATTTAAATTATATATATTTTTTAACTAATAAGAAGCTTCTGCGCCCTGTAAATTATAAATTAAAAAATAATAAATTTATATTATAATACGGAGATTAAAGAAGATATAAAATTATATAAAAAAATATATTTATTAGATTTAGTAGCGCCAGTAGACTTAGATAAATTAATATTATAAAAAAGCTAATTTCGAACCTAATAATTTAATTATAGTAATAATAAAAGATTAAAATATAGAATGCCCTAGTCGGAAGCTTAGTTAATAGATATTAAATTTTTTTAGAATTCTTAAAAAAAGAGATTACTCTTATCTACTTAATTTATCTAAGTTAATAAAAGTTTATCTAGTATTTATATTTAAGAAGTTACAGCGCGCTAGTAAGTCTGTTTTTTTAATAAAATAAATTCTTAACCTGTAAAAACTGGTTAAGATTAATAATTAAGAAAAATAAAAAATAAAGTAAATTCTTATTTATTAACTATATTATCAGAGACTCTAGTATCGTGTTAAATAAACTAAATATAATAATAATAACGCCTGGTATCTAGTAAGAAATTTTAAGAATTTACTATTTCTTATTTATAATTTTTATAAACGGTATTCCAAGCTTCCTAGATCTTCTACTCGTTTATCTTTTTAACTTATAGTTATTAAGAATAATAAGTTCCTTCCGGATTATTCTAATAATAATTAAACGTTATAGTACAGGATCTAGATATAAAGAATTTCGATTAGAGCTAGTTTTCTTATTTAATTTTAATTAAAAAAATCTATTTTCTACCATTCTTATCATGTCCGCCAGTCCGTACTTTAAGATATTAACTAGTTAAGGGTAACTGTGTTTTCGGAGGGGAGAGTAATATAATAATCCAGATATTTAAATATTCAAGTATCCAAATCCTAATATAAATAATCTAAATCCTGTAAGAGTTACCAAGATAGTAGAAACTAGATATTAAGATTTTAGGTTAAGATTATAGGAGGATTAGAATAACTATGATATTTAACTTATTTATATTTCTTTTCTACTATTTATTCTTCTCAATTTACAGCGTTCTGTTGTTTTTCTTCCTTTCTCTTCTTCAGCTTAGTGTCTTCGTATCTAACCTACAATAAGATTCATTTCTTTATTCTGAGGCTGTAACAGAATCTACAGTTTTAATTAATTAAAGAAAGGCTTTTTATACGTATTTATCTTAGCTCTCGCTTATATTAAGTTATTTAATCGCGAGATAGACGTGATTAAAATTCTTAATCTATATATTAATCTTACCTTTCCGTAGAGACCTTTTAATAATTACTTTATACTACTTTAGAGCTTTTTCTTCTATTTTATTTTTTATTAGCTTATATTACTTCTTTAATATCTTTAGTATTTTAAATTATTTCTTCTCTTTGATTAGCGGTTATACATGAATTATAATAAATATCTTAATTACTTTCTTTACCTTTATAATATTATTTCGAGTATTCTTATATTCTTAAAGATTAAGCTGGTATACGCGGAAATTAATTTCTAAGAACTCTATAAATTTAATTAGCTTTACGAGGGCTTCAGGGCGTTATATAATTAGAGAATTCTTTAAATTAAAATAGTTCTATATATTAAGCCGTTCAGTATATTCTTTAATATTAAGAATCTAATTATACTAATTATCTTAACTTTTTAAGATGATTTTAACCTTCGTGACGATATCTAAATCGAATAAAGAGATTATATTAATTTTAGTAGCTAATTAATTTTACTAAATCGCTTCTTCTCTATAAGATCTTATTAAAATACCGTTTTATATTTTGCTCGGAGTAAGGAGTTTATATAGTTTTAATAATTAATTAAAGCGGTATATTCTTTAGAGCTAAACCGGGCTTATAACTATGGTAGAAATGGTCTTAGTAAAGAGCTGATTAATACGCTAAGTTTATATAATTATATAAAACGATTAAAGGTCTTGATTTTTTTTAACTAACTATATAAAATAGCTTATATTTATATAATCTCTGGAGCTTCAAAATAGATGATTATAATCGATAGATTATTTTTATATAATAATCAGTTTATATTAAATAATTAACTAATCAATTTGTCCGGTATAAGCAAGGCGATGAATTGCCGGCCTTGATTATCTAATCCCACGGCCACAGAATCCAAGGCAGACGCGGTCACGTGCACTGTCCGCAGCTTCAGGCGGTGATGACGTCTTCCTCGCACCCAAAACTGCAAAAAGACCACCTCGTCTGCTGGTCTCGCTCCGACCCCCCTGATCTCATTCATACCCCGGCTCCATCCGCTTTTTGCTCTCAGGCCTCTTGAGTATAAATACTGAGCTGGCCCCAATCCCACTGGATCTCCTGGAGGTCATACCTGGCGCTTGTTGACCTTTGTTTACATTTGAAATCCCTTTTCCCCTCCCCACAACACGCCTCACTGGCACCCTTGAGGGCTTCACAATCGATTTTCTCGTCTTCCAAACAGTTCCTTATCCAAAATTTTAGGCACAATGACTCTCTACTACAGTCTTGTACGTTTCTCTCTCTTATTATTCCCCTCAATCTGGGTACTCTCCGGTTGTTAAGGGTGTCTTCACTGGCAACTTTCGGCGGCTAATGCATGACGCAATGCATCAAAAAACATCATTCGGCATGGGAGAGCTATATTTCTAACTCTGCATCTGCAGGTATTCTGCCTCTTGGTCTTTGAGATGGCGGTCTTCATGGGCCTCATTCTCCCGCTTCCCTTCGTCGTCAAGCGGAAGCTGTTTACTTTCATCTCGGAGAGCCCGGTTGTAGCGAAGCTCCAATACGGTTTGAAGGTAAGCTTTCGGACGTGCTCCATCTTCCCGTTTTGGTGTCTAGGCTAACAAACTTGCAAGATCACCTTCATCTTCATCCTCATTCTCTTCATTGACAGCGTCAACCGCGTGTACCGTGTGCAGCTCGAACTGGCCGCTTTCCACAAGGAGGGTAGCGGTATGGGGTGAGTTTGTCATATCTCTAACCCTTTAGATTCGGTGTATATGTGCACGCCTGCTAATTGCCATTTGCAATCTCTAGAGCCGCCGCCCTCGGCACCGACCGCATGGAAGTGCAGGCCCGCAAATTCTACTCCCAGCGCAACATGTACCTCTGCGGCTTCACTCTCTTCCTGTCTCTCATCCTCAACCGCACCTACAGCATGATCCTGGAGGTTCTCCGTCTGGAAGAACGTGTCAAGGTCCTCGAGGGTGACAAGAAGGCCGGCGGCAAGGACTCCGCCCGTCTCGCGCAGGCCGGAGATGTCGGCGAGATTGGCCGTCTGAAGGAGCAGCTCGAGGCTAAGGACCGCGACATCGAGACCCTCAAGAAGCAGTGCGAGGGACTTACTCGTGAATACCACTCCCTGGGTGACAGGGTCTCCGGCGAGAAGGAGGAAGGCTCCAAGAAGGACCTATAGACGACTTACGACCTATTCCTTGCTTGTTGGAAGAATCTTGTCTACTTTGGTTCGGTCAACGGATTATTTGTCCGATGAGCCGGGTGGATGGATAAGATTGATCTGCGGGACAATGGGTTTGTTTGCATGGAGAGCTGGCCCGATCCAGACGGATAGGGCTGATATCAAGCTGATTATTTATCACGAGTTCGAGCATTTATTTTCATCATGAATGCTTGTTAACTTGTCTTTTATGTTATTTTGTCACCAGCAGCGTTGTGGAAGATGTGTTTCAAAACTGCTCTTTGTTGATAGCCTTAACTAATGGGATATCAATGCATTTTTTCCTGGTTTCTTATCTGCGCTGGATTCCTAGTTTGCTACCTGTCGAGTATTCTGCAAAATTGTATGTGACAGCGATGAGGCCAGACTGAATTAGAGAAAAATGGCGATCGGGGCGCAACTTTGAACTTTTGTAGTTTGCAACAATGTAGGTGCCAGGCTATGTTATGTTGTAGTTTACTAACTACAAACCTTTGACAAATGAAGTCATTGTTCCATCTACTAAAGTAACATTTAGATGCCTACGATACTACGTATACCACTGACCACATCCATAGTACTGAACATCATTCATTCATTCGGCAGACAACTACTAAACCCAGACGCCACCACTACCACCATCTCTGACTTCATCCACCAAACCACAACAATAACTCCTACATCCCCGAACTCAGACCCTACAACTAGATACATCCCCTAACAAGCCCAATCCCCAAATCACGCAGAAATAACCTGCGCCCCCAGCTTCCACGAACTGCCATCGAACACTCGCGTCCAGACACTACCGGGGTGCTCGAGCGGCTTATGGAAAAGATACACCTTGTTAGAGACGGTGAGCGCATCCAACTTCGTGCCGGGATAATGCTTGGCGACTTCGGTGGACTTGTCGTGATCGTAGCACATGATCATGAGCGGAGTGCTTTTGGACACGTAGAACACGTACGGCTTGTCCTGGACGGAGGACTCGGCGGCCGAGATGGGGCTGCTGATTTCGACTTTGTCGTTGGTGATGATGTTTTTGTGGTCTGTTGTTGCGTTAGAGGGGAGCATTTAATAGCCCCAAAGGCCAGGGGGGATATGCGTACCGTTCCAGCTATCATACCCGCCGATATACTCGGAGATATCACCGTCGTGATCTTGGAAGAAGAGACGGTTGGCCGGGTTGGTTATGTTAGTGGCTAGCTGAGTGCCAGGGAGAGCGCTGGCTGGTTTCTCATGGAGAATGGTCTGATAGACCCATTTGAAGCTGCTCTCGGAGCCGCTGCGCAGCTCGGCGATTACAGGGCTGCCGGATTCTGAGTCCAGTCTGGTTCGCTGTAAGTGGTGGGTTTATTTAAAGAGGGAAGGGCATTGGGAGGACTGGGGCATACTTCTCAAAGAAGATCCACTGGTGAGCACCTGGAGAAGAGTCATGGCAGACTCCACTGGCGAGACGAGAAGTCTGGATGGGTGCTTTCTTGATATCATCTGAGAGTACACGTTGCTCCCATTTTTCGTTGTCGAGGGGAGTTTTGACCACCTCGTGAAGGATCCCGGATGCATCCATGTAAATGACATGGACCTGGCAGACATGAATCAGTCAGTGTATTTGTGGAATTTATGATTAGTGTGCCATACCGAGGACTTGCCTCCCGCGGTGCCGTCATATTTAACGTAGTAGGCCGTGATGGGAGAGCCACCGGCATTGAGCTTGTCAGCGACAGCACTGGGAGTCTCAGTCCACTTGGACCCGTCTGAGGAGGTCACTTCACGAAGCTCGTTGGCATTGTTCTGATAGTAGACATAAATGGTGGAGCCATCAGAGATAGCAGCGAAGTCGCTAGTGACAACAGCAGGCATGGTGGAAGGTTGTTTGTGTGGTGGATGTGGGGGATTGGAGTGTGTGATTTGATGGTCTTTCAGCAGGAAAAGAGCAAGCTATTTATGTTTCCAGGGCAGGCAAATGGTTGGTAGTGGAATCAATCTGTGCAATGATGAGGCCACTCAGAGACCTGTAATAACATGCTAACATATTGCAACCATTTTTTTCAGCTCTTCCAGTCTGGCCTGAAGCGTCTGAAATGTGTGGCACCTTCAGCTGTTGACATCACACCCAGCCATGCCTTGCAATGGAATTGCCTCGGCAGGCAAGTTTTCCTCTTGAGATCCGAAAATATACATACCATCAACCCTCAAGTATCTCGGCGAAACTCCAAGTGCACTAGGCTGTTGCTTCAGAGGACGTGCTCCTTTGCGAGTACTATACCAAGCAATTCATATTGGTATCGAAAACAAGAATGAATGATTTCAAATTGGCATGAATGACGTTCCATTATTCAGTAGACTCCCCTAGAGGACAAACCATGAAGGACTCGACGTGCGTTTGAGTAATTTGCTTCTTCAAGGTCACGTCACATTGCATTTAGATCTCGTATTGACATAGTCATTGGCAGTCTGGTCGGCAATCCAATTCTCCGAATATCCCAGTTTCTGTATACATAGACGTAAGAGCTGAGCGAAACTATGCTCTGGAGATAGAGCTTCCCCAAACTTTGCACCGACTGGCTGCTGCTTGAGCGCATTCATTCGGTTATATTTGAAATATACCTACATTCTCTGGCAGCCTTAATCCAAATGTGAAAGTGGGGAAAAGGCTCCTTCCTTTTCTTTTTCCTCCTCAGAGCGCTGAAAAGCACTGATTGAAACCGTAAGCTAATGCAAGGCATACTTAAAGCTGAGGCATATGCAATTGCCACCTAACCCCGATGCTTTGATGAGGAGTATGCGACAGATACAGCGGGAAGAAATAATTGAGGAGGATTGATGTGAGTATAAGGTAGGCTACTCGACCCAGGGTTTGTGCTGTCACCTGACCCTCGTTCTTTGTATTGCCTAAGGCACGAGAGAACTTGGATGCAGACAATGGCACGAGAAAGGGCAGCTCCACAGCCAAGCAAAATCGAAAAGCTGTTTATCGGTAGGAGTTTGAAACGTATATGAATATCTCTAATATGACATTTGAATAGGGTATTAATCACATGAAGTAGGTATGTCTTCGATAGGTCATAAGTTCAGATAAGAAATGTCCAGAAGCTTGGGAAAACAAGTTCTTCCTCGAAAATACGTCGCACTTGAGCCAAGACAAATCGCTCAACCTTTCCAACATTCTTCAGGACTTGTTTCCCATCTTCCTTGCGGCCAATCTCACTCTCGACGCGGATTTCTCGCAGTAGCCCTCCTTGGCGCTTTGGTGACGTAGAAGGATCGGCCCCAGACCAACCGTGGTCGCTTTGTTCCCCTGCCTCTTGCTGTTCCGGGCCTATCAAAGCATCTGCATCCTCGGCGGATAAGAAGCAGAAATGGACACGTTTTCGAATGTAAGCGATGACCGCAACTCCGTCGAAAGTGAGGCCGGTGACGTTGAGCTTCAGAGGCAATCCCACAAAGCTAGGCATCGGATAATCAAGCAAGATCTCCGCAGTCAGAGACAAACGAATATCCCCCGCATATTTTGCGTGACACATCACCTGGAAATCCTCGGGCTTTCGTTCTCTCATTCGAGGAGGAAGCCGAAGAGGATCACCCTGCGCACCGTCATTCTGATCATCCCGGTGCGATCCGTTGCCTTTGCCCATTGTACCATCCCCGCTATTCCTATGTGACCCAGACGGGTGGGAGGGAAGAGTGCTCGACGTCGAGGGACGCGAGGCCGGATTACTAGAATCAATGTCGGCGTCCGGGCGTGTGTGAGGGACACGCGTCGGCGTAGATGGACGATGAGAATTTCCAGGCCGCATTCCAGGATCTGTCCAACCACTCGCAAATGGCGTTCCGCCGGCGACCGCAGCAAGAGGGGTTTGTGTCCCCGACAGTCCACCAATAGACATGAGGTGGTAGCCCAAGGTTGACGTTCCGCCAGGAATACCAGGAGTGCCGGCTCGAGGAAGGAAATGAGGATTCAGATGGTCGCCTAGAGGCATTGGTGATCGCAGTACCGAAGGTTGATAGTCATCGTCGAATGGGTCGCGCAGCTGGTTCATGGCCAATTCGTCTCGGAATGACGGTTCGTTGAGATCAGAATGCCCGTGCCACTGAGCGCCGGGGTCTGAGAGGTACTCCTCCGATACCTCAGACGTCTCGTCATCCTCGTCCTCTTCGTAGAAATCGGCAAATGGCTCGCAGAAGTCTTTAATCTCCAAGTCGGGCGGAATGGTTCCGAAATCGAAAGAATGGACTTGCACGGATCGAATGAAACGAGGTAGGGCCACCTGCTGAAATCTATCGTGAATGAAAGAGCGGATGCGCTCTGCCAGAGCCTCACCATCTGGACCAGAGGTGGCAGTCCTCCAGTTGACGTCTATGGACATCACATGTGCGACCAAAATATCTCGATTGGGAGGGGGGATGTGGAATGCAGAAGCAAAGCAGACGCGATAGGCGGGATGAAGCCGCAACGTCACTTTCTTGGCGGCCTGAGTTCAGGTCACGTGGTCAGACATGGCCGCTCCTCACATGGCATCTACACTCTACAGTGACTGACTGTGTTTCGGGAGACAAGTACGGAGTATACAACCGTCGAGGATGCTGTGTAGAATCCTCTCTAACCCCCAATATTACATGCAAGTCTTGATTGCGGCACACCGTCTCTTCACGGCCATAGCCTTGTGCCGGAGGCAAAGATCTCCGCTGACCCCGAATAGATTTTATTCAGAGCCACGTTGCATTGACGCCGCTTCAGCCTTACAAGACAAGATTTCTCAGCATGAGTCTAGATATGGCCAAAGCTCAGATGGCAGATCCAGACAGGGCGCAGGGGTGATCCAGCGAATGATGTACCATCTTGAAACGTTTGGCCCCAAGCTCTAGTAAGCAGATACCTAACTATCCGCGAGTAAAATATGAGATCGATAATGGGGCGGATCTGCTCATTGGTGTAATGCTCTCCATCTCTGTTGCAACAGATAGAATTGGCTGCTTTTCCAATTACGAAGAATGGGTACCCTCATTGCTTCAGACATTCGCAGCCCCTGCATTCTCGGCGTGGCATCTTTGGTTAGAGAGGTGTGGACCATGATGATTTGCGCCCTTCTGGCGATCCATATTCGCGCTCTATACAGAGGATCTTGCTGGTTGTTCGGTGACCGAAACTTTCTGACATGATGTCATCAAGGGTTGTCTCTTCAAAGGCGGCGACGACGGAAACGGCATTATTCTTCGATTTCGTGGGGGAACTGGAATGTCAGCTCTTTTCTGTTCTTTCAACTGGCACAGGGGCTGCCAGCTTGTGGAAGTATCAAGTCTCTTGACCAGCAACCACCGCAGACTCTCTTCTGTCGCTCTGCCCCTGCCCCGACGGTGACTTCCACAGCTCTTCGCGAGGCTTCGTTCACGAGGGTGAGCGACTTGCGGACCAGACGTTGCATTCGTGCTGTGATCGATGGTATGCACGGCTGTTTGGATTTATGATAAGGCGATCCATGAGGCTGAGCGGATATTTTTAGGCCCAGGCGGGAGAAGCGCAAGGAGCGCAGGTGTAGCCCAGCGCTGGGAGAGCCTGAGGCTGAAACTGGGTCGTTCGCACCTTCTCCATCCGGTCTCCCCACGTGATATGCACGTGACGGTAAACAGACCACACGACTGTCGACAACGTCTGTCAGGGTCCCATCTGCGCTTGACAGCCCACGAGCCTCGAATCGGGCTGGCATGAAGGGTGATGGAAGCGCCTCACGAAGTGTTTCGGATGACCCGTGTTCTCCCAGGAATTTTGACACATTGGGGACCCCGTTTCCCCGGCAAACGGCGCTCACACCGCTTTAGGTTTACTGACCCAGCAGTCTGGGTCACCAAATATTCCGGCTCTGCATCGGCGGTCCTTAGGGGATGGCACAGTTCTGCGGCGCGGTACGGCGCAATCACATCAGCAACGCGCAGGCTAGCTGAAATGGACCATTTCGGGGTCTTCTGAGGGCCTCGTTCACTGTGCCACCCAGATTCTCCCAAGAGAATACTATCAAAATGGATCCATCTCATATCATGCTATTCTAGCACCCAACACTTGCCACCTTCTGCAACGTTCATTGGTTTGTTCATGGGCCTAATGTGCTGTCATCCATGGAACGACTCGACAGGGGGGGTCTACTTTTCGGATTTATTTCTCTTCCTCGTTGTAATCATCGATCTGATTTGTCTCAAGCCATTACTCGAGAGTACATGCTCTCCTCTCTTGTGGCCGATCCGCAGGCAGGTTGCACCGAAATCTCCGCATCTCCTTCTTTCAACAGCCGTCAAATGATCTTGGCGGGGTCAAAAAATGACGCCACCTACCTGTCGTTGCGGCCGTGGCCTCGCAGATGGCGTAGCCGCCTACCCCGTTCTCAAACACAGCCAGTTTTCTCTTGGGGAGAGAGAGCCGAATTCTCCCGCCCCGTTGTCCTGAAATTCTTCACAATACTTGCAAAGTGAGCCCAGAGTGCCCTCGGCATCTGATGTTTGGATGTGCCAAATTCTTCCTAGCACACCCGGACGTAAGCCAGGCAACTCATCCTCGCTAATATACGCGCGGGTCCCTTCCCTTAACCCTCGTCCCTCACTGAGTCAGGCTGCCCTTTGACTTCCCGCATTCTCCGTTGGCTCCTATCAGGCAGGATCGCCACCAGATAATTGATGTCTGTGCTCCGTCTCCGTATCTGATTTGACGCCTCGACATCAGATGACGAGAAGTGTCTGCGGTGCTAATGCAGCCGCGGTGCACCGCTGCTAATCATATCTTGTCCAGGACCCCGGAGAAAAAAAAAATTTATTTCCCCGAAAATAGTAGGGTTGTATAAGCGATTAGGACCACCCACGCACACACCAGATAACGCGATCACCGGGGTTGAAAAATGAATTGGGCAGCTATGGCCTGGTTTTTATGCAGCACTGCACCGCCGGCCAAATTAATCTTTGTAGATCAAGATCTTTGAGAGGGAGTTGAGGCATGTATCCTTTGCCACAGAGGCGATTGCTAGGTACCAGGATGAAATCATAGGTAGGTTGTTTCCCTGGGTTGAGCTCTGCCGCCTTCCCAGAAGACAGGAGGAAACATTGGTTCTACCCGAAAACTGTCTCCATCGGCAATCCCGACGCTCCCCTTTGGAGAAGGACTCGGAACAGGAACATTTGGTTTTCATTTCGCAGGCCTCCAACTTCCATAGAGATAAATTCCACATTCAATTTAATATGGTTTAAGCCTCTTTCATAGTGTGGTGGTCTTCACCCTTTAGTGTACCGTAGTGCAATTTTGCTAGATCGTTGGCCCACGCATGAGTAAACCTCGCCAGGCTCAAGGCACATGCTTTACAATACTCCCCAGAGAAGAAAGGGATTGAGACACCCAGCTACAAACATAGAGGAGAGGCTTCGAAATTAAGGAAAATAACGAAGGAACGTAACATTAAACTAAAGCTAATCCTGTGACATCGGAACCAAAACATTGACCGACTGACGTCTTGACAAGCAGCGCGCGAAGATTCTCGACTAGCATGCACACACACAAGCAAAAAAAGTAAATGGATTAAAAAAGGGGTTCACCCGAGACATGAACAGCTCCCAAGTGGGCAGTTGAAAACATTATTTGAAGGAACCCGTCTGGGCTCCCTTAGTCCGGGAGCGAAATGAAAGAAAAGGATAGAGCCGAAATCCAAAACACATCAGAACTCAAAAAAGACACAAGAGCAAACAAAAAGAACACACATATGCATATGCTATAGGGGGTAGTTATAAAACGTTGATCAGTGGTAACAGGCGCGCACAATCCAAGAAAGGGAACAGATTTTTTTTCAGGGTTTTTTTTTGGCTTTTGCTTGTCGAAAGAAAGAAGTCGCTGTTTCCCACTCCTGCGGAAAGTAAAAGACCCTCTTGAAAATACATAGAAGCGGTCAAGAAATACAGAGAGCTCGAGATGTTGCGGGCTGACGAAGGGAGAGGGGACAAGATGTCAGCAAAGGCTGCGACTCGGTAGTTGTCGTTCAAAAAAGAAAAAAAAAAGGACGAAAGCCCATATTGGAGAGACTGGCGATCGATCGAAATCCACAGGCCTTGAGGACAAATTTTCTCTTTTGCCCCCCCCCATGCTTTCCTTTGCAACCTGGCGCCCAGTCAGCACAAAAAACTTGTCCCTAAAATGTACTCGGCTTTGTTTGATGATCTCCCAGAGTTGGTCCATGCGCTACTTACCTCGCTCTTGTATGTACTATCTAACCTCCATGCTGAGGGCAGTTGTAGCCCTCACGTCGGCGGACCTGCTGTCTCACACCGGTGCAAGAAGTGCCTCTCTTTGCACAGTAGACGACGTCGCCCTCGGGGTGAGTGCAGCCACAGTCGTACTTGTAGAAGTACTGAGAGCACATTTTGAGGATTGTTTTCCTGTGGAAGGCCGAAAAGGTGTGGAAGAGGGACGATGTGGATTTAAAGTAAAAGCGGTTGAAGTGCGATTGGGGTCCAACGGACGAGTTCTTTTGGGGCAAAGAGTCAATTGATAGAGAAGGCTTCGGGCTCGAGAGAGTTTTCCTCGAGAAGTGAACTGGAGAGAGAACTGCTGTGATGATGTTCTGAACTTTGGCCGGGTCAAAGAAGCCTTTAAATAAGAATCACTCGGCCCTGGCATCCATCCAAAATGATAGAGACTGACTGCGGTCGACTGTGCCGCAACACACCCAGCTACACCCCCAAAAAATCATTAAAAAATAAAAAATAAAACCAGATGATTATCCAGAGGCCCCCAAAAATAATAATAAAGGGAAATTAAAGGGAAAAAAAGAAATAAAAAACGATTGCGTACGAAAGCAAGGAAAATTGCAGCAGAATGAGTCAGGGAAATAGAAACTACACATGCAAGTCGATATTATATCCTAGTTCTCCTTCCCAAAAAGTTGTATAGAATTGCGCCGTAGAAGTTGGTGACTCGATCTACATCACGTTCAAATGAAAGGGCTCCAACGGATGATTCAAACAACAAATCGAGGCTCGCTGCATCCCGAGAACTACTGCACCAGATATCCCCAACCACAAGGGGAGAAAATTGCGGTAATGTGGATCACCTGCGACTGTGGCGTTTTGGTCTGGAGGGGCAGGTCTTGATTTCTTTTTTTTCCCAGGAGAGGTTAATGGGTATCGCGGTAATTCGGGTCATAGGCAGGGTCTGATGGCAACCCCCTGCCCCGAGCTTTCATTAGAGTTCCGCAGATGCATCATGGGAAGATAACCTGACATCATCTTCAAGGCATTGCGGCAGTCGTCTGGATGGAGAGGACTTGTCACATATGCAGGTGGAAAAAGCCAACGACTGTGCCATCAAATCAACTCTCGTGGTTGACCAACAGTGTTCACACCCCTTTCGGGGTCATGCCGCATCCATACACGGTCCCAGACGGTGCATCTGACGAATGTCACGCAAACGAAAGACAATCACCCTGTCCGGCTCTTACATCAAGGACGACATGCTTGTCAGGCATTCCAGTATCATGTGCTCGTTTTGGCCCTCAGCGGAGGAGGGGAGAACAAGGATGATGTCTGGAAAATGGAGAAGCCCAACGTGATCGACCCGATATCAGCATGGTATTCCCGAAGGCCATGCCTTGTCGGCTCCGATGCTCGCGTACCTGGTTGCGCATTAGGGGGAAAGTTTGTGGAGGTTGGCTCATAGGCCACTCTGCTTCTCCGGTCAGAGCCGCCGCAGCTTCTGGGCATTTCCGTCCCACTTCAACGTCAACCGATCAAGCAACCTCCTGCGGATTCAGCCAAGGCATATTGGAGGCCCCCAAAGGCATTGCCATGAGGTCGTCCAGTAGCGTGGGAAGAAAGAGATTGAATCTGCACGAGCTACACTGCCATCACATTCATCTTGGATTCGCTGTCTTGGGAAAGCTGACCAATGTACGGAGGTCAACATGTTAAACGCAGTTGGTGACAGCTGCAAGTCATGGAGGCATGAGCGATTTTTTCTCCTACTCGATGTGATTATTAGTCTCTCGTTTCTTTTTTTAAACCACTCCTCCCGGTTTTATCCACTCGGATAGAAGGCCGTTCGACAAACGGCCAGCAATTGGAGCCCGGGCTAAGTGATAGCATTGATCGTGAGTACAAAAGACAAGCCCTGTTGGTGTGATAATGGCACAGAGTTTCTCTATAGCATAATCAGCTAACTTAGTGTCCGGCAGTGCAAGCAATCTCCGCCTATCGTTCTTGCGTCGTTTTCGACCAGCAGATCGGCCCTCGAGCCCTCGAACCCGCCAGAAAGGTGACAACGGATTTAAGGTGTCGGCACAGCACCTGCGGCGCTACAGTACTGCGCGAGAGGGCATCTTCCCTGGCTGCTAGCACGCCCCGTTCTCATCTCAGCCGCTGAGAACCCACGCCACAAGCCGAATGGTCGAGCGATACGGCGCGGAGAATGGGGGCGCTAACACGGCGACAAATTGACAGGTCGCAGCGTGACGGCACGGCCATGATCTAGCCGCCGTTGGGTCTGTGAAGCAAAGCGAGCGGGTCACAAAAGCCGCAAGCTTCCAGGACCGGGAGGGTGGAGCGGGGGAGCTGGGAGAGAACGCGAGGAAGAGGACGTGATTGCTGGACTGCATCGACTTTGTTGATGCTTCGACGCTGCGGAAGAGGCTCTGTGCACGTGACCTGGCCAGTGCTGCGGCCGCTTCTTTTTTTGGCCGTTGGGGTCCGTTTGGCCTCGTTCTTTCTGCCTTACAGGAAAGCATTGCCTCGTCGTCGCCTGCGCCTGATTGGCGTCGCCGGCTTGTATATATCGCTGGTCGCGGTGCCCCGGATATTACGCCCACGATGCAGCCCGGCAGGATCATTAGAATGCGATGGTCCCGGCTTCAGCTGGATTCACGCCCGTTGACATCCAACGAACACCCAGCCGGGTTGGCTTACTCGACAGGATCCAACAGGCGCTTGCCTACAGATTCTAGAATGTCTCACCGATTTCCAAAAACAGAGGCGGGATGGATATGAACTATGCTTGCCAAGCCGCCCCAGGAATCGTCCCTCGCGGTCATGTGGCAGACGAAAGGAATGTCTACGGTCCTAACGGAGGCTACGGTGCTCGACTACGGACGCAATTGCCCCTTTTCATTCCAGCTTTCCCCCTTTGTGGAGAAGAACGACAGGTCTTTGTCAGGACGATGGAACCCTTTCGAAAGGGTGATTGTTCAATCCCCATCAATAGTCAGGGCACGTTTCTTGGCTCTCCTTCCTGGTTGCTGATCATCCGAGGCTGAATTTTCGGGTCGCGTCGGCCCAGCTTAGCTTGTACGAGGGACAAACAGTTCGGCTGGCGCAACCAATTGATACCCCCCGCTTGGTCCTTTTCCTGGATGTTTTCGCAGAAGGATGATCTACTCAATAAGCCCGGGAATAGCCAGACGTGCTGGAGCCAAGAGATGCACGCGAAGAGAGGGATTTTCCATGAAATGACGTCCTTCGGGGCCCCGCCTTCTCTAATAAGCGGGTGAAACATGTGAATTACGAAATCCAGCGTGTTCGATCCACCATCGGACAAAAAGAATTGGTCATCTGGAAGTCGAGGACCTTTGTCTCTCTCGCTCTGCAGGAGGGCTAGATACAGTCGATCGACGTCCGTCCCGGATTCATCCACATCCCCCGGTTGCCCCTCTTCTTTCAGAGACCCTGCTTGGCCAGTACCCTCACATGTATAAATAGGTAGCCGAATCCAACCGAGACGGTCTGCTTTTTTTCGTTCTTCAACCATCTTCCTGCCTTTTTCTTTTTGAGAGAAAATCTTGTCAAGCTCCCATTTCTTACCTTCAAACTACTCTGCTTGTTTCTCGTCCGAAATCTCTGCCAAAATGTACTCCTACACCCCCACCAACAAGTTCCTCGTTTTGGCCCCTATCCAGTCTGGCCCTCTTTCTGTCACTGCTGCCGACCAGTCTGCATCTTCAACCCGTGAGCGTGCCAGCAGTCAGTCCTCGACTACCTCGATCGATTCCCCCCTAAGTGCCGTGTCTCCTCTGCCCAGTGGCTTCTTGACCCTCGGATACGATGCCAGTAACACCAGAAACTAGCGACGAATCATGATCAGCAACTCAAGCACACCACTGCATGAATCGCGCTGGACACGATCACGTCAGCGCCAGTGTACACCTCCAGTGTGCATACCGACCTGACGTTCTTTCTTTTTTTGTCTTTCTCTTCTTTCATTTCCTTTGGGGACGGACAACAAAGGGGAGGGGTGCAGTGTCGTGACTTTGCTATTCATTTCTTTTTCTTTCCTGTTTTTCTTTATCTTATTTTTGTTTGCTCTTATCCTGTCATCTTACCATCTCCATGATACCATCCCACGCTGAACAGCTGGGCCCCCGAAGAAAGGGGGTGTGTTTGCCAAGCAGACGAGTTGATATTTGCCAAGCCTTGTGCAATCTGATAAAATGCAGCTTATGTTCCACTGCCAAGTAACAATAGACCAGCAGATCACCCTCGCTCCGACCGCCAAGAACCCCTTTGGGGAGGAGGGAAGTGAATAGTATAGACTGAAAGTAGACGATGCCGATCTGGCGTTTACGTAGACCCAAGAGGATCAATGAGGTGTCTTGTTGGTATCTTGGGTGGTATCCAGCGTACTCTGCAGAATGTAGTGATCTTCCATCCAACCAGGCCGAGACTAGTCCACGTTAATACACCGAAGATATGACACCACAGCTAGTGTTTTCAGGATCGACGTTTCTTACCGGATGCGTAGCTCTAATTTCAGTACTCAAAGAAATAATAAAATCCCCGTCCATCTCATCAAACAGTGTTTCAATCTGAACTACGTACACCCACCAGTTCCAATCCAAAGCAAGTGCCAAAAATAAACATAAAAACAAACCATAAGACAAGCCCCGGCACAGGATCTAGACTCAGCTTATCCTGGCCTCTCCGGCCTGTTTCACCCCGGCTCTTCATACATGCCTCCAACGGCTGGGCAACAAACAGGGAATTTATTTCCCGAATGGCCCCCACGACTCCCCTCCCTTTGCTCTGAATAACATTAGGTACTGGGGTATGAAACGAGACGACGTAGATCATCTTACTCTCAGGATGGTAAGCAGTGGTGTACGTGTACTACTGGGCTACTACCTACTACCTACTAACATGCACCGTTGCACGCTGCCGCGCATCTCCATACGTGTACCTAGATATATGCGGTCATCCTAGATAACCCACTTATCGCCACAGTCTCTAACTAATTATCGTATCATCTCACATTCCACACCCAAGCCCCAGCCAACTCGAAGTTAAGTTTGTCGATCGTCAATTATCCCTTGCGTCAGACATGAAGGCCGTCGAGACCTTCGTGCGTGTGCGCCCTACCAATCACATCTGCTGATTAGTCTGATAAGGGCCAGACTGGGCTCTTGTTGCGTATGTGTTATGTGTCCAGATATCCCTGTCGTCTTATCTATAAGTCTACTTATGTATGCACATAATTCCTCCAGGGATGGGAAATGAATCCAGTCTTGGCCCGCTCGTCCGCCCAACCCTAAATCGGGACTGCAGAAGTAGATTGCCAAGGAGGTTAGCCAGGGGAGTACAAGGGGATTGCCATGGGACTCCTTCATTCTTTTTTCCCTTTATTTATTATATTATCTTTTTTTTTCTTTTTCCTTGTCATTGTCCCCGATTCGACCGATATTGGTTCCGGCCCTATCCCGTAGTCATCGAAGACATGAGATACTTGTCAATGAACATATCGTTTATGAAGTACTTGGCTTTGGAATCTGAACCACTCAGCCAGACTCTTGCTTCTTTTACATCCAAGTGGTCAAAATATGTTGGAACTACCGTTTCGATCGCTCTTCACGTGATCCACACTGGATTTAGTACCTTCCTGAATGCAAGCATCCTTTACATTTCATCTAGGCAGATACGTTCATTAAAATACGATTCGACATCACCTATTAGGCTTCCTGAAGGCTCCGATCAGTATGAGTGACAAGTCGTGGACTGAAGACCTTTTCTTCCAATGGCTACCGCCAGATTAGATGATTGGATTAATGTAGTTTATGGGGGTTTTAGACTGTTTCTTCCACGTAAAGGGAAATAAGTGTTTGAAAGATCAGTAGGCACTAATATATATTCAACTCAGATCAGATTCAAGTCTTATCGGTTTTTGTTCGGTGCCGAGAGAGATATATATAAGTACGTCGCCAAAATAGTAGGTATATCAGGCACAGGGTCTTTAACAGTGTCGACGCTAAATAATGTTCTCGGGTTACAAAGAAGGACGCAGGAATCTAGCTTCAACGCTTTCTTTTACGGGTAATTTAGAATGAGGTAAAAGATGAACTTGACCTATATATCAATGAATCGAGCATGCTACCGTATTAAGATACCATGTACAAGTTCTAAAAAGATCCGTTTCCCCGAGTTTTATGGTGATATCACTAACCTTAGTATATAAAGTTTGTCTTCGGTTTTGTTGACCTTCGTGCTGTTGTTATTGGAGTTATTAGACTAAAGCTTATATTAAAACGAAGTCGGGCAGCATATAAAGGAAATAGCTGTAGAGTTCACCTTAATATCCTAGGATCCCTCAGTGATTTTGTTGTAGTATTCTCTATGGTCGTGTCCGCCTTATTTCAGCACTACACATGGTGATGTATGAGATGCTCATTTCGGACTACAGGGGACTTTCATGATATGGTCCGGTATGACTTTTCTTACTCACATAGTTTCTCTCTAGTTATATCTTAGTTAGTTTTCGTCCACCAAGTTCTTTCAAGGATATATCAAACAAGAAATAGAATATGGCTAAGCAACATATCTATAAAAAGTAGGTTACAAAAGACAATTTTATTCACAGGAAGCTAAAATCAAACCAAGGCTGAAGAACTGGACTTCCGTGACCATCTTGTCAGGTCCACTCGAGTCGCTCAAAGATGACTTCTTAGATTTAATAAATCTGCGAGTAAAACACTAGTGAGCTAGCCCTAAAAGCGGAGGAAGGCATCTGGTCTGTACATAGTCCACAGTATTTTCAATTCTAACAGATAGCCTGCTGAGAATACTCAGTTAATACTGAAGATGCATTTAGATTTTGTATGACTTTGATTGATTTATTTTATTATCTGGTACATTTATCCAACTGGTATGCATACTGTAACCCATGCATGAGACTACACCTAAGGCCGCGGTAGGTGATTCATCAGACGGATCTGCCGCTCAGGCAAAGTCACAACAAAGTTCCTGTCAGGCCACAAACTTTGCATTAGTTGCATGCATGGGTTTGGTTTGGTCTGGGGAGCATGAAAGGATATACATAATTGGATGAGGAAGAAAAATTACGCCAAGTGACATTAAATGAAGCTTTTCTTTTGCATGCAAAGTTTTCAAAGTGCTGACAGAATCTGCGTTGATATGCTGTCTGCTCCGTAGGTATGAGAAGAGCAGAAAAGGTTCCACAATTCCACTTCCCTGTTTTATGGATCATGAACGGCATTTATTATGCCTGTTTCATCTCGCTCAAGTGCGAGATCTCCCTTTACAAATAGACCTCATTGTTTATCTCTCCGCGCTCAGTAACTAGATAACTTGACTGAACCAGCAATCATGATATCCATCTCTAAAATGAGATGAATGGCCTTGGTCAGGAAAGCTTTTATAATAATCTCTTTCTTACAAGAGAGCAAGATCCACACATTTTGCCAGAGAACTGGCAAGCGGATGGCTAGTCGGGCTAGCATCCCCCACACCTCGTGTAAAGGATTCCGGCGCTGATACTGCGGACTCGGACTAGAAGATTGGACGGAGCCCACCAGTCAAACTGGCCGGAGTGGAGCTTTATAACGCGCATGATTCCGCTCCTTAGCCTAAGGAAGACTTTTCTTGGATGAACTGGGGCCGAAACGTAGCAACGGCCGCTGAGACCATGTGAATCTAGGCGAACTGAGGCAGAGGCCGGGACATTTATGTACATACAAGCTTCGGAAATCTACAAACTGCGGGTTTGAGGGATGATGATGTTGAATCAGGAGCAATTACAAGTTTCCATGTTTCCAAGAATTCGAACGTGACTGCTGAAGTGCAGACTAGCCAGATATTCAACTCGTATATACATCAGAGTGCAGAACAATGAGAATCAGCGGGGACATGACTCGAGAACCCCAGCAGAGTTATCAATCAGTGGCCCTAGAAGGAGTATCTCGGAGCCTGCATATGCAAACAGCCACGGAAAAGGCCTCGGAGATTGCTCGTTGGGGCTAGACAAGATCCACCCAGCATGTCTTCTTTTACCTGGACCGGCAACCAGCTCCGACTATATCATAGGCCAGGGCTCGTTTTGATTATCCCTGAACCGTGAAAACTCTTCCACGAACTAAAAAAGCCAGGAAAGGCCGGTGGAGCCATGCGATCGATTAGATAAGATCCAGGCTTTCTCCGGCCAAGGCTCGATCCGAGTGTTTCCATCATTCCATCCGCCCTTTTTCTTCGCCAATCCCGCTTCAAATCAAGCCTTTTGGCCCCTGGGTGGACTGGACTTGGCCCTGGACGCACTCGGCCGGATCCTTTGCCAACGCAGCCCACACCGATTCCCCCCATCTCAGGCCCACGAGGATTGCCAGATGACGGCCAGATTCTGACCAGTCGGTGCCGGACCCAACTGCAATTAAAACATGCTAACTGATCCCGGTCTAGGCGGTGGTTTGGAGTAACGTAGTAGGCGGGACCGGACTCGGTCTTTGCGACAGGAAATATTAATATTATTATTCTCGTTATGTGGGACCACAGAGGAATGGAGAAGGCTCCATGCTTCCCAGGTCTTGGGGGCTTAAATATCGTCCTCTTTCTCTTTTTTCCTGGTGTGTTGTTTTCGCGATTGTACCGGAATCTTGTCGATTCTACCCTACTATTCCTCTCGTCATGGCTTCCACGAAGCCTCCGCCTTCGACTGAGATCACCCAGGAGCCGATCTCTCTGGACCCAGAGGAGATCCAGAAAGTGGAGGAGGAGGAAAACCAGCAGGATGGCGTTCGGGTCGCCGAGGCCGTCACCAAGACGTGGTCTAGGAAGTACCTGGTCGTGGCATATGTTAGGTGAGCTGCCTCCCCAATTCCCCAATTCATCCGAGGCAATGTGCTAAAAGAGATCAAGTATGTGGCTGGTGTACTTCATCAACTACCTCAACAGCAGCTTGACGGCCAACCTGGGTGCCTACATCACCAGCGGTTTCTCCGAGCATTCGCTGCTGTCCGTCATTTCGGTCGTCACCAGCGTCATGGGCGCCGCGTGCTTGATGCCCATCGCCAAGGTGCTGAACCTGTGGGATCGAATCACCGGGTTCATCATCATGCTGGTGATTGCCATCATGGGATTGATCATGATGGCTGGCTGCAATAACATCGCGACGTATTGTGCTGCTCAGGTACGTCCCCAACCCACTTAACACGTCCGCTACCTGGATCTTTAACATGCTAACCAATCTCTAACAGGCATTCTACACCGTCGGTTTCACCGGCGCCATCTTCTGCATCGACGTCATGACCTCGGACACGTCGTCGCTGCGCGATCGAGGCATCGCCTTCGCCGTGACCTCGTCGCCGGGCGTCATCACTGCCTTCGCGGGCTCGCCTCTCTCGAACCAGTTCCACGAGACCAACTGGCGCTGGGCCTACGGCACCATCTGCATCGTTCTCCCCGTAGTCGCCGCCCCCCTGATCGCCGTGTGGCAATTGACCAAGCGCAAGGCCGACAGGGAAGGCCGACTACAGTACAAGCCTCGCAGCACCCGCATCTGGTACGAGAGCGTATGGTTCTACGTGCTTGAATTCGACGGTAAACCTCCTCCCATCCCCCTATCCTACCCTCAATAGACATTCAATCTAAAACAAACTCAAAAGTAATCGGCATCTTCCTCATGATCGGCGGCACCATCCTCTTCCTCACCTCCTTCAACATCGCCGGCAACACGCCCGACCAATGGAAATCACCCAAGATCATCGCCATGATGGTCGTCGGCTTCTGCGTCCTCCTCGCCTTCGTTCTCTACGAGCGCTTCCTGGCCCCCAAACCCTTCATCCCCTACTACCTACTCACCGACCGGACCGTGATCGGCGCCTGCGTCATCGACGTCGCATACCAGATCTCCTACGCCTGCTGGGCCAACTACTTCACCTCCTACCTGCAAGTCGTATACAACACCAGCCTGACGCAAGCAGGGTACATCGCCGCGATCTTCGACTTCATGGACCCGATCTGGTTGATCCTGTGCGGCTTCTGCATTCGCTGGACCGGCCGGTTTAAATGGCTTCTCTGGGCCGCCGTGCCATTGTACATTCTCGCCAGCGGACTGATGATCTATTTCCGCGCGCCAGGCCATAACGTCGGGTTCATGTGCATGTGTCAGATCTTCCTGGCCGTGGGCGGGGGCACGCTCATTCTCATCGAGCAGGTCTCTGTGCTAGCTGCGTCCGCGCACGAAGACTACGCCGCGATGTTGGCGTTGCTGAGCACGTTCGGGAACATCGGCGGCGCGGTCGGGAGTAGTGTTTCGGGGGCGATATGGACGAATACGCTCCCTGTGAAACTACGACTGTATCTCCCTGCAGAGCTGAAAGATCAATGGGAGACGATCTACGAGGATTTGGAAGAGCAGTTGAAGTATCCCGTGGGATCGGCGGGGAGGATTGCGATCCAGAATGCGTATGCGTTTGCGCAGCGGAATATGATGATTGCGGGGACGGCGATTATGGGGTTGTCGATTGTGGCGGTGGCGATCATGAGGGATATCAAGGTGCAGAATAATAAGGATTTGAATAAGGTGTTGTTTTAGTTATATATACATGGCGATCTATACCTTCGGGAGTCTCGATCAGTTCTAGACTCCGCATAGCTAATCAATACAACTCAATCCGAATCTCCGGTCTACGCAGCTACGACTCTGGCTGAGTAGGTACAGTAACTCTTAGTTGATTATAAACCTAAACCAACGACTGCAGTTGGATCCGCTGTATGCCAAATACATGGAATGGAAGACGACAGCGCAATGCAATGGTCGCTGCCCAATGAATCAAATAAGACAAGCAGATATACCTCCAGACAGCCGAAGGAGTCCAGAGCAAAACGTCCGATGACCAGTAACATATTGAATTGGCATCAAAACTTGTCGAATCAATTGTCAAAGGGAATCTCTTTCCGAGGAAGAAATGAACAACGCTTCAGTAGACAGAAACGGTAGGAAAAAGCAACGAACAGGATCAATTTACAGTCAAAGATATAGTAACAAGGGAGAAAGGAAGATGGGGACAAAGGGATACGGAAATTTGAACAAAGGAAACAGAAAAAGGTTTATTCTCGACAAAGGAAATAAAATAAAATCAATAGAAAATGAAAATAAGAAGGAAAAAAAAACACCCATGCTAGTATGGATATGCATGCGGGAAGAAACAGTTGCTGGTACAAATAAGAGGACAAACCGATAAGCTGCAAGCAACAGAAAGGGGGCGAGTACGAAAGCTGCGTGGGTATCACGGGGTATCCAAATAACCTCTTTTGCTCTTTCAATGTTGGAATCTCAGAGTCCCGCGGGACTCGAATCCTCCTTCCAGTGAAAGCGCCAATCGAAAAGTGTCTTTCGATCCATCCAATTTGCTTCGGGGAAGGAAGCCGACCGAGCCTTGTGCGGGCGGTTCGTGGAGCCTGAATCGCTGCTCGTTCAGGTTTTCAGGTTCAGTTGTAATGCTTGAAATTATCCATCTATTCAACGGTCCGAATCACAAAGGCACAGAAGTCCGTCAGACCAGATCTGCTTGTCTATGTTGCTTCTTCCGGAAGGCGATCGATTGGGGAGTAAGGTAATCAATCCACCAGAAACAATTTGGTTGAACCGGCGGTGGAGAGTTAAGAAAGTAATGAAGTATAGGGCGAACTGAAGTCAACGGAATATTAAGGTGAGGTGCATCAAAAAAAATGACACCAAAGAGAAAAAAAAAAAAAAGGGTCTGGCTTGGTCTACCGGTCGTCCCCAGCTCTCGACTTGGCTCGTCGACGGAAGAAGTCCATGACTTTTCGAGCAGCACCAGAACTGCCGGGATGGTGAGACAGATCCCGTTCGGATTCGTAGGCGTCTGCAAATTTTCGGTGGTTCTTTTGTAGCACTCCTGGCCCGCGTGCGGACCGGCCAGCTTGTACCGACTGGCGTGAGGAGTTATCATACGGGCTATTGTACTCATCGTAGTAGTTCGGCGCCGAATGGTTGGCGTATTGGTTGCGGTAGTAATGGTCGTTCTCATTCGGATAGACCTGCTCCGCTGAGGCGCTGTAGGACGTCGCCTGATGGGATCCGGGGTGGGCACCATGGAGGACGGCAAATTGCTGATCGATACGAGCCTGGTAGTTGACCGGTTCTTCATTCGTGATGACGTCGTCGGCAGGAGCCCCCTCGGGCATCGTCGATATCGCGTCTTGAGTGCTGTAGCTGGTAGCTCGCGTACGAGGTCGTATCGCTCCGGTCGACGAATTTTGTTGTTGCATCCGTTCGGCTTGCAGTTCGTCATCCGGCGTTTGAGACCGACTTGACGTGGAGAACCCCTTCAATGAAAAGGACGCGGGCAGGAGGGAAAACCGGCGAGGCCTGTTTTCGACGCCTGTCTCACTCATCTTCCGATTGGATCCGTACTGGATCGAGCGTCGCGAGTCCACAGACATCCGGCCATCATCGCCCGCATACGGATCGCGCATGCTGGTGGGAGGATACCGTTTGCCGCTCTTCTGGCGAGAGCTGTTGGCTTGACTTCGGCCTCCGAAGATCGATCCTGACCGTCCAAATAATTTTTCGCCGATACCCGAAACCGTGTTCGATCGCTTGTGGCCCTTGGGGGGGTCTTGTCGGGGCGTCGTGTTGAATTTGGCTGGCAGCTGCTGGGCACTCGGGCGCCCAATTGACGTCGGGCTGGGTTGCGACGGATCCTGAGGAATGGGAGCAGAAATCACGTATTGCTTGCTCTTTGGCTGCGCCAATCGACCCTGCGCATTCGTTGCCGCCACAGTTGGCGCCACCGGTTGCCCGTACGAGCCTCGTGACGGCAATCGGCCGGTGTTAAAGGACGCCATGGAGGCCCCCGTGGTAGGTCTGTTGGCATGAGGAGGCGGCATGGTCCCCGTCCCGGTGAGCGCCGTCGAATCTGATGTCGAGCGAGGGAAGTGTCCCGGGGCCGGCGTCGTCTCAACGGGCGGTTTGGTATCCGCGGCCCGTGTGGTCGACGCCTCAGGCACCTCTTGCGCCAGCATGTGTTTCTCAGACACACGGCTGTTCGATCGGGCTCGAGTCGGCGGCGCAGGGTCCACGGTTCGGGATGGGCTCGCAGCCGGCCCCTCAACGTCGCCAGGAGTCTCGCCTCTCGTCGTCTGAGACTGAGGAGCGACGTATTCAACCTGGACCGTCCGCCGTTTCGTATCGCGGGGAGTCTTCGACGACCGATCGGTGGACTGCTCTTGGGAGATATCTCCGGAGTGGTGAACAAGCCCACCCAGCGAAGGAATCGAGTTTTGGTACGTCTTGGGTGGCTCCCTGACCGACGCGCTTCGGGCCAGCGATGGAGCTTCTTTGCGACTGTCCGGAGCAACCGTCGTTGCGGCGATGTCGGCCACTTTTGTCGTGCTGCTGGTGATGTGCGACACAATGTGCGAGTACTCGCTCAGCCAACTGTGTCGTGCAACCTCGAAAAGGTCCGCTCGTTTCCGCGGGTCGGGCACCAGGATCCGCCTCAAGAGATCGCGCGCATGGGGCGTGACATATTCGGGGAAAGTGAGAGGAGTGGTGACAATGTATTTATAGAGGAGATTGATGTTGTCGCCATCGGGGTTTGCGGGATCGTCATCGAAGGGTAGGTAACCGGCCAACATCGCATACTATTCAGCGCGTTAGTACTCTTTCTGTCTGAATAAAAGGGATTCAAGGGAAGGCTGTGCCAGGGCAACTCACAAGAATTACACCGCAACTCCAAACATCAACCTTACGCCCCGTGTACAACGAGTCACTCACCACAAGCTCCGGAGCGGCGTAGCAAGGACTCCCACAGCTTGTTTGCATCAGATCACCCCGTCGCAGGCCCTTGTGATTGGTCTTATCCAGGCGCATTCTTTTCACGTAATCCTTGTTCGTCAGGTTATACTCGATTTCTTCGCCCAATTCATCGGCCGGGTCGAACGTGTTCGCGAAGCCGAAATCGGTGATGATGATGTTGCGGTTTCGATCCAAAAGCAAGTTCTCCAGCTTCAGATCACGGTGCACGATACCCTTCTTGTGAAGATACCCGACGCCGGACACCAATTGCGCAAAGAGTCGCCGAGCCGCGTTGTCTTTGAGGTAACGGTTGTTTAGAATATGGTCGAAGAGCTCGCCGCCGGATGCGTACTCCATGATGATACCGATGTGTCGGTCTGTCTCGACCATCTCATGGAGTCGCACAATGTTCGGGTGGGACAGATCTCGCAGAATGGAGATCTCTCGATAAATCTTCGGTAGCCGGCTAGGATTCGAACCCAGCGTTTCCCTTCGGATCAGCTTGATAGCCACCTGAATGGTGCCGTCGCGCTTCCACCCCAGCTTGACCTTGCCGAATTCACCCTCTCCGAGCGTCTGCCCCAGGATGTACTGGCCAAAGGTGGTCTCCTTGCGCTTGATCGTATTTTCGGTGTAGTCGTGTCGACTGCGCAGCCCGCCGCGACCTCCGTCGTCCACTCCGTCGCTCCCCACCAGGCCGAGTCCTCCCGACGGCGGCGCAGCCTCGGGGGGCGGCGAGACCGACGAGCCAGTCTGTCGGACTTGTTCTCGCTCAATGTCCACCGCAGGGTCGCTCACCAGCACCTGGTTGATCACGGTGCTCGACTCCTTGACCAACGTCCCCTGGCCCGGGTGTGCCTCCATGCGGTCTTCCGAGGGTTGCTGCGACGACGGATCGAACGTTGCGGCGGTCGGTTTCCGGGTATCGGCTCCCCTGGGGGGCTCCTCGGGCGCTCTCATGGCTTGTCGACGGGAACGAGAGTCCTCCTCCCCTCTCCTCTCGCGGTGGTGTGCGCTGCGGTCGTCGCCTCTGCTCCGGCCATGCCGGGAGCTCGAGCCCTTCTCGTTGGAGCTATGGTGGCTGCGATGGGTCGACGAGGTTCTCGGCGGAGGGACGGGCGGCTCGCCGAGCAGGTCCGGGTACATGCCTTGGGCGGAAGACGAAGGCGCCGCGGACGTTACGGCCGGAGAAGCATGGGTAGCGCGAGGCAACGACTGCGATTGCAGGTCGCTCATAGCCGAAGAAGCTGTCGGGACCGGAACGGAAGATTGCTGCTGACGTCTTAGCGGACTGCCTGTAGGATTAGAGGCGGCAGACGGTCGCATTCGCGGCGTGCAGCCCGACGAGCGCCCAGGAAAGGGCTGCGCATGGCCGAGATGCGAAGGCGACGCGGGGCCTCGAGGGGATGGCAGAGGAAGACTGGCAGAATGGGCGGGGGTGCCCTGAGGGACCGCTTGCATAGCAGCAGACATACCTTCGTTTGGTCGAGGCGCAGCAGAACTCTAGCACTGCTGCGTAACGGTCCGAGACAGCCTCTTCAGGCACGCTTGGGTGGGATTTTTTTGTTTTTTTTTTTTTTCTGACGGACCTCGATCGGCGACCAGAGAAATCCGACGGGTGCCAAAGAGTCTTCCAAAGGGCGAATGAACCCCGTATCCTCCTCTTGTAAAATCGAAAACACGCTTAATAAATGCTGAGCATACGTTTTGGTCGGAATGCGATCGGTGAGCTGGCAAGAATCTTACCGGTCGGGCAGCTGTGGTTCCCCAGTTAATCAATCATAGGTCGGAGAAGTCATTGAGATCACCGATCAGGGGGAGAGAAGAAGAAGGGCCACTGACCAGGGCGACGACACGAAGCAAAAGCCCCCCCAGCAGCTGGAGCGATCGGGAATATATCCAGGACTCCGGGTCACGATCACCAGAACGAAAAGGGGGACCGATCAAGATCAAACACGAATTTGAAAGGACGCGTGGAAAAGGCAACCGACCAGCTGGCGTTGGGTTTATTTTCGGCGGTTGAGCTCGACAGGAACTCCGGTCGGTCGGCGAGGAAGCCCAGCTGCGCCGCAGAATTGAGTCCCCGTGAAGCGACCGATAGGAGCGATATGACACCTCTGGTCTCCAGCGATAACCGCCACCCCGTTCGGCAAAGCGTTGGAGGGGGACGGATGGCGGCTCGAAAGAATGTGAGAATGTGAGAAGGAGAAGTTGGGAGAGTCGGAGAGTCGGAGAGACGAAGACGCGGGAAGAACGAAAAGCCTCGGAGACGCGCACCAGCTTTCTCTTTCTTTCACTCTTTCACTCTTTTCGGTTCGTCTTCTTGGACGGAGAATGAGAAAGATGATAAAAACAAAAAGGGGGGAAAGAACGAAAGAAGCATTGACCGAATGAAGGGAAAAGAAAAAAAAAAAAAAAAAAAAAGCTTCACCCCGGCCGACTCAAGGATCAATTGACGAAGCAGACCGCGGAGAGCATGATCGAGGGAAGGAGAGGAAGGCGAAGGTGAAGCAAGACAGAACCAGAGCAGACAGAACCAGACAAGAGGGGCGGCAGTGGAGGTCGACTTCTTAGTCTCAGCAGTTCGGAGGGAAGAGACGAACAGGGGGGCCGGCGCGAGGGGAGAAAACCAGCCGGACAATCAAGCCCCCAAGAGAATCAGTCAATAATTATTGCACCAAGGGGTGGTAAAGGGGAAGACGAGAAGATCTGAAGGGGTGGAAGAGAACTCGGTAGAGACAGACAGACAGACCGTCCGTACCTCTGGAGAGGATATTCCATATTCTACGGAGTGCCATTCTAATATGCTAATATCCTAATATGCTAACATTATACGAATAAGATATCTGCAATCTCCTGGTTATACGGCCGAGAATCTACCCCATTAAGAGCATGATCATCCCGACTCGAAGCACTAATAGCTTGTATGACAGCCGGATACGATGCATCGGATCCCAGTCAACACTCAACCTACCGAGTCTCTGAGTCTCTGGGTCCTCTGAGTCTCTGAGTACGACGACTAGGAGATTATTTAGAACGTGTCTTCACCCTTACTCACAACGATA
>NGZO01000005.1:3047068-3094415 GCA_002215965.1 Aspergillus persii | reverse complement strand
GCTCTAAAGGGGGGGGGGGGGGGGGGGGGGGGGGGGAAATTCTCGGCTCCCTAAGATCGGGGTTTGGTCTAACAGCGTCCAGGGGTTGGGGGTGGGCTGTAATGCTGCCCAGTCATGTGCCGGGCCCTGCATCGGTGTATCAAAGAGAGACAGGCGCCGCTGTCATCGGGTTCCTGTGAGCCATGGCAGCTTGAGTTTCCCATCGACGAGGTTGGATGGTACGGAGTACGGATTGGAAGGAGAAGGCCGAAGGGTGGTCCTTGATTCGGTGGGCCCTGGTATTACCCAGACCACATGGTGAGCCGAATTAGACTCCCACGCCCAACCCAGTTCTCCTTCCTCCAGTCCGAGAGCCTTGGTCGGCAATTAGGATAGATCCGGATCGCGAGCCAAAAGGAATAGCGGATCGGTAGTGCGGGAGAGAGACACGCACGCGAGGGTTTAAAAAAAAAAGAAAAGAAAAGGAATGGAATGGAATGGACAGACTACCCATGCACGCGATGGAAATCGCATGAAGGTGTTAGAATCTCGATGTTCATGGGCCCACGAGGATTCGAAAGGGCCTCCCTATTCCCTAATGATCATCGAATTCTTATTCGGGATAGATAGATTCCCAGGATCTGCTAGCCTTGGCGATGACGAGATAAACAAGCGGCTCTCCAGCCTAAGATCCGACGAATGACATGTCAGGGTGGAAAACACCGTCCAGTCACCTATGCCCAACATGGCCAACAGTTTTCAGATGTTCCACGGCTGGCGTTTCGGATCTTGGATAGGAGTCAGCATTTGCTCCGTGGAACCGTGGGCAATGCTCGCCACGAGGTTGAGTCGATCGACTCCACTCCCACCGAAGTCGTCCCAGGGAAAAGATACTATTTGTGGGCCGAAACGGAACAAAGCGAGGA
The DNA here is from genome assembly GCA_002215965.1 of Aspergillus persii. Classification (NCBI taxonomy): domain Eukaryota; kingdom Fungi; phylum Ascomycota; class Eurotiomycetes; order Eurotiales; family Aspergillaceae; genus Aspergillus; species Aspergillus persii. The sequence continues at coordinate 3,093,510 of NGZO01000005.1, read as the reverse complement.
CCCAGAGCAGCTCTGAATTCTGAACCACGGCACGGGTCTTGAAAACTAACAAGATCCTCCGAGGACGGAGCGAAGAAAAGGCTGAAATCCCCCTTCTCTCTGCTCTCGTATCGGGGAGGAGGCACGGATAGACGCCGAATGCGAGATGTGAGGGGAAACCCCCCAGAGAACCAACCCACTTTTGAAATCGACCAAAAAAGGAAAAGAAAAAAAAAATCACAAATAAAATCCATTCAAGAGAGCGGGAAGAACGGAGGCTGGCTGGACGTGACGCACACCGTTCCTACCACGGTTAGTCGTTCATCGCTGGGAGATCCAGAAATCCCACCTTGTTCTCCTTCCGCCTTCCTCCGTCTCCTCCTGCGCTGTCTACCCCTGGTTCTTTCCTTCTGTCTGGCTTCTATCGTCTATCTGTCCGCCCCAACTGCCGAGACCCGTGGGATTATTGGTTAGGAATTGTTCTCCATCGGCTTTTCAGATCGAAATCCGATCCTAAACGAGCCCGGAGCTGCTTGAAGCTAGTAGACTAGACGTTGACAAATGCTTGAAACATCCTGGGGTCCGGGTCTTGTGTAACAGGCTCTAAACGAGCTGGAGCCCTTTCCGTAACCTAACAATGACATCCAGCTTCGGGAAAGTTGGCAGGACTAAGGCTGTGCTGTGGACCTGGCTGCTGCACAACATAGCGTTGAGGCCGCATCAACATGGAGAAAAGGGTCGTGTGCATTTCTTGAAACTGCTGGTGATCGACTGTCCCATCAATTATTGATAATAGGAATTGGCCAATTCGGTATTGTAAGGCAACCACGAACATGCCTGCGAAGAGGGGCCCAGCAAACCTGCTGGCTCAGAAAAAGGAAAAAAAGGAAAAAGACCCAGGCCAATATCACACTCTCATCGAAACACAGGAATGCGGTGACACCGTCATGCTCACGCTCCATTCGCTGCGGACGCCATCACCCAGCTGCAGGATAAGCCAGTCAAATGGCGCCGATGTCATAAATTGAGGAATTGGGAATGCAAGTGGGAGCTGGAACTTGGAAGCGCCCAGGGAAGAGAACTAAAGCGATTTCGCGCGCATCCTTGCTGCGGCACGGCACAGGATTATCGATACCTATCCATCCGTATCCTTGATTAGCGCCCTCCTTGGGTTCGTATTCTCAAGCCTTCTCAGGCGAGGGGCAGCTTGCTTAAATCCCGACGGAGGTTGTAGAGGACCCAATAGTGCCGGCGTTTCGGGAACGGGGAACCAGTGGGTAACGTACGTTGACGTCGCTTGCTGGTCGGGATTCGATATCAGTATGTAAAATAGGACTAGACATGAATCCTTTGACCTCGCTGAGTCTTGGCGGCGAAGGTCGCCAATCTCTTGGGATATACTGATGCACGGGGATACTGGACAGAGTAAGACATCTGTAAGTTAATGACTCGGCATATCATGATGCATCACCCAGCCCATAACCACAATGATAGGCATGCGGGGTGGAGTCCCTTGCGAAGGATGAGAGCGAACATGCGGAGAGAAAAGATGAGGCCGAAGAAGGCCGGGTGGTGATGTAATACCGTTACCGTACCGGTCACACCTGCCGCATATTAAAGGCCCCGTTGGTGGTGTATGGTTCGTTCTGTACTGTACGGCAGTCCAATTGGTCAACTTCCACGTCGCTTCGGCTTCGTCTCTTTGGCATCCGATCGTCGACCCTTGACTTTGGGGCAAAACAAGCCGGCTAAGCTCTACCGGATGATTGAACAACACGGGTCGTCTACTTGACAACTCGTTTGCGACTCTTGGCTTTGAATCCCGTGCCTGTCAACATGGACCAGAGCTATAAAGCTCGAAAAGAGGCCTTCGTGTCCAATCTGGCCGGAGGAGACATACTAGAAATCAATGCCGTCACCCTGGTAGCTCCTGTATGTGGCTTGATCCAATCCGTTCATATCTTCTCTTCTGTTTTATTTCTGACTTTGCTCGTTGACTAGGCTTCGGTACTTTTGTGGTCGGTACTACAATCTCGTCTGTCCTTCTTCAACCCGTATGGTGGCCCAGCCCTGGTCACCGATTTTCTGCTCAATGTTCTGGCAATTTTATTTGCAACCACCATCTACGCGGCGGCGCCATGGGCCTTGAACATCCTCCTGGTGTCTCCCGCCATCCTCCTACTATTTACTTCACCCCCGCCTCGAAATCAACAAAAGGCGAAACCGCCAGCCCCGAGGCACTCGAGCCATGCGACAGCTGCGCCCGAATCGCTTCCCATCCACCCATTCCTCACGACCTACCGTGCTGCCATGATGGTTGTCACTTGCGTTGCTATATTGGCCGTTGATTTCCGCGTCTTTCCCCGGAGGTTCGCCAAAGTCGAGAATTGGGGCACTTCGCTGATGGACTTGGGCGTTGGATCTTTCGTGTTTTCGGGGGGAGTGGTTTCTGCTCGTTCCTTGCTCAAAGGACGGACAAACCCTTCCATGAAATCACCTTTGTTCCAACGATTGGCTGCGTCCTTTCGCCACTCGATTCCCTTGCTCGTGCTGGGGTTGATCCGGCTGTATAGCGTGAAAGGCCTTGACTATGCCGAGCACGTCACGGAATATGGTGTCCATTGGAATTTCTTCTTTACCCTTGGCCTCTTGCCCCCGTTCGTTGAGCTGTTTGATGGCCTAGCCACCTTTGTCCCCTCATACGAGCTTCTTGCTCTGGGAGTTGCCGCATTGTATCAAGTCGCGCTGGAATCTACGGACTTGAAGGGCTATATACTGGTCGCCCCTCGCGGTCCAGACCTACTGTCAAAGAACCGTGAGGGTATCTTTTCCTTCTTAGGGTATCTGGCCATCTTCCTGGCTGGCCGTGCCGTTGGCGTTCGCATTATACCCCGCGGAACGTCCGCTTCGAAGTCTCCAAAGCAAGCCCGAAAGGACTTGCTGATCAGCCTGGGGTTCCAGACTCTCGTCTGGACCGGGCTATTCACGCTGAACTCCACGTATGCGCTAGGCTACGGAGCCAATATCCCTGTTTCACGCCGTCTGGCCAATCTTCCCTACGTCCTGTGGGTGTCCGCCTTCAATATCGGACAGCTTTTCTTGTTCTGCAGCCTGGAGACGGTCTTCTTTCCCTTCGTCCACCGTGCTACTGATAAGAGTGGAGAGGCTGAGCGCGTATCCCTGGCGACCAGTCGGATTATGGCCGCGTTCAATAAAAATGGTCTTGCTATTTTCCTGGTGGCCAATCTGTTGACTGGCGCTGTCAACCTGAGCGTTCCTACGCTTGACGTCAGCACGCCGCAAAGCATGGCGATCCTTGTTGCATATGCCGTGGTTATCACCAGCGTCGCGTTAGGCATGCAGAAGGCAAACATCAAGCTAGTACTGTAAAATCGCACAAGCACCTGTCGTTGGATTAGTGTATAAATAGGACAAATTTAATTGAACTTATCTTCTTCTCGAATTCTCCGCCGAAAACAGTGTGGATCTCTCGTGGCGGGGGCAAATACTAACGAGTTGGAGTCTTGGAGACGTTCTGGCAGATGGACCGAGGCATCACGCGCCATCAGGTGACTCCCCCACTCGCCTCCTCCCCGACTTGCGACTTGCGACGGATCGCAACCCTCTTCTCTCTCTCTCTCCTCAACTACCTCAATCGCAAAGCCATCATGAGTTCAAACGCCCCTGAACCTCAGTTCTTCCATTATCCGGAGATCCGCCAGGGACCAGCCGTACCGTATCAGAACGAAGATCAGTCGATTCCTGTTTTTCGCGGCACTCCGTTGGTTATTGGTGCTGCCCTGTAAGGACTGAGTTCCTGTTTGCCAACTTTAACCTTGGTTTTTCTTCTTTTTTTCTCTTTCGCGTGGTGTGCCTGCTGACATTGACTTTTTTGTTAACTCAGAATCCATTCCGTGGGGTTTATCCAAAGCCACTTCTGGCGCAATGCCGGCTTTGACGTCGTCCGTGAAGTTCCGCAACTCCAGCAGTATTCCGCCCGCTATGACCCTACCGTAATCCCTATCCAGGATGCCAACGCATCGCCTCGCTCCAACCTCCCTGTGCCGACGCAAAGACGCAGTAACGCCTCGGGCTACTATACCTCCGCCGATTACCATGCTCTCTTCAAGTCTGGAGAACTGACCCCGATCGCGGTCGCCGAGGCGCTGCTTCCTTTAATCCGCCGTGACGCAAAGCCCCCCGGAAAGCATTCAATTGCGTTTTTGGAATCCCAGATAGATCGGGTTCGTGCTGCTGCGGAGGCCTCCACAAGAAGATATAAAGATGGCAACCCTCTGGGTCCCTTGGACGGTATACCCGTTGCGATCAAAGACGAAGTGCACATCCAAGGGTACCGCCGGACCCTCGGGACCAAGCTAGATTTCACAGGCGACTTTGAAGGTACCTCCTGGTGTGTGAAAAAATGGGAAGAAGCTGGCGCTATCGTTGTCGGCAAGACCACGATGCATGAGCTTGGTCTAGGTAAGCACTCATCCATCCATTGTGCCCGAGCTCCCGTAGAAAGCTAACAGGTACATGCTCAATAGATACGAACAACAACAATCCCAACTACGGCACTCCAAGAAACCCCAGCAACTCGAATTATTACTGCGGAGGCTCTTCCGGAGGCTCCGGCTACGCTGTGGGCGCGGGCCTGGTGCCCATCGCTCTAGGCGCTGATGGAGGCGGCTCGATCCGTATCCCGTCCTCCTTCTGCGGAGTCTGGGGCCTCAAGCCGTCGCACGGGCGAGTGAGCGGTAGTCCGACTGTGTCGCTGGCCTCGACCGTGGGTGTCTACGGACCGATCGCGGCCAGCATCGACGATCTTGCTCTCGCCTATCGCGTAATGGCCGCACCCGCCCCCGTCGACGAGGATCCCATGTCCGCAGCCTTCCCGGACCCGCTCACCAGCATCTCATCGTCAGAAAGCCGCCCCAAGAACAAGACCATCGGCATTGTCAAAGAGTGGATTGACCGCGCCGAGCCCTCCGTGCGCGCCGTCTTCGACACCTCGCTCGAATTCTACCGCAAGCAGGGTTACAAGGTCATCGACATCAACATCCCCTACCTCCCCGAAGGCCAGCGCGCCCACGTGCTCACCATCATGACCGAGATCGCCTCTGGCCTCTCCCCCCACCAAATCCGCAATCTGACCGCGCCCAACAAAGTTCTCGTGTCCATGGGCATGTGGCAGATCGCCGGACAGGACTTCCTCGCCGCCCAGCGCCTGCGCAACCTCCTCATGTCGCACCTCGCATACCTCTTCCAAACCCACCCGGGGCTCCTCATCCTCTCCCCCACCACCCCCATCCCCGGCTGGAAGATCGGCGGCGACGCCGACCTCTCGCGCGGCCTATCCGACGGCAAGTCCTCCGTCCGCAACATGGAGTACGTATGGCTCGCCAACTTCACCGGCTGCCCGGCCATCAACATCCCCGCGGGCTACGCGCAGGACGGCAACCGCGTCCCCATCGGCGTCATGGCCATGGGCGAATGGGGCACCGAGGAAGACCTCATCGCCTTCGCCCGCGACGGCGAACCCATCCTTGATCTTCCCGAGAACCAGCCCTCTGCATCCAAGACGAACAACCAGCCCTCCTCTGGTCTCAAGATCCCGCAAGGCGAAGGTTCCCTATGGGAGGACGTCATCGCCAAGGCAACGACTAGCTCAGTGCAGCAGTAATGCCTTACTTGAGTAGGTTATTTCCCGCCCAACTGGCTTGGGTCAAGCAGATACTGTCCTTACAGGGTTATGCATCTGCTTAGGTGGATTGATTGATTAGGTGTGTGTATATGAGTGTGTTTTTCCTAGCGTCAAAATAATAACTAGTATGACTTGATTGAAATGTGCAAGGCATGCATGGGCTTCAGCTTTTAATTTTTTTTTCTTTTCTTTGTGGTACATCATAAATCCATTATTCTATCTTTCTAATCAATAATATGAACTCTCACAACGTTCTGTTTCCGCGTGTGTTTTCTTTCCTGGGGTTGATTTTGCGCAGAGTCAGACATTTGGTCTTTCCATCGCAGAATAGGTACTCATTCCCATAAAAGTGTAGCAATTGACGTGGAACGCTCTTCAAGTCCAGAGAATCAGCGAACTTGTGACGAAGCCTCAACCACCGGCGGCATTTAGATCATAATATTATGACCACGCGCAGCAAGACTGATTGTGCATCCTAATTTCTCTTTATCGACCAACTTCCGGACTTGACTCAATATACGCTTGGGAGTAGCGTCACCCTCGTCATGTTGCAAATCCTCCTTGATGTGAATGAGATAAATAGCCAGGCCGTCCAGGGGCCTGTTGAGCCGAGGTGAGCTTCTCTCGCCTCGTGCAGGTGGTGGCATCAATTTCTTGCTAATCTCTTCTGTGGTTAGTGGTGGGGATCGTTTGCGTTTGCGTTCTCGTTCTTCCTCATGCCACGCGTTCACCAGTTCACCTAAAACCCTGAGCTCCGCTACCAAGTGGCGTGGGCAAAGATGGCCGTACAATTTATCGTCAGAGACAGAGTCATCGAATGAACACTCGATAAAAATGGCGCGCAAACTTTTGGAGCCGATCTTTGGCGCGGCCATTTCCCAAACAATCCGGTTGCGTGGTTTCGCTGATATTGAATCGGGTTCAACGTCACCGAAAACGATAATTTCCTTTCTGGAAGCTTCCTCCATAATGAGGAATGCTGAGCTCTCGACCGTCTGACGTACTATCGTTGGAGACTGAGAAGCTTGTGTTTGAGACACTTGTGCTTCAGAAGCTAGTGCTTGGAAAGCTTGTGCTTGGGTTAGCGCAGGTGAGGGTGAGTGCAGGAGCCTGGGAACAAAAATAAGTCAGTCAGCTCATTGAGTTAACTTTTGACTGGATCAATCAGCTTACGTTGGATCTGGCGCCCCCGAGAGAAATGCCGGATCTACTGACGGCGTTGCTAGTGGCGTTGCACTATGCACTTGCTGCTTTTGGCTGCTTTGCCCGTGACTGACGGCAAAACACTGAGCTAACAATCCTTCGCAGGCGCGAATGTAGACTCTTTTGTCACTTCCTATATGACCAGATTCTATCAAACGGTCGAGAGCGACGAGGCCAGTTCCGCCATCCTCGTTGGTGAGATTCGGCCACAGAATGCCGTTGAAAATGTGTTCCTTAAAGGCGTTGATGACTCCCGGTAAAGCACGCAGTCGTTTAGGAGCCTCGAACGTTGTCGTGTTGATAACAAACCCCGAAATGTGGTCCAGATGGGCATGCGTCACCAAGACCGACCGGACAGACTCTCGTATGATGTGTGCAGCATTCATCTTGGCCGTTTTGTAAGGCATTTCCATACTGGCAAAGGGCTGATGGTGGCCGTGTTCCTTTAGGACATATGCCAACCCACTTACGAGTACACCGGCGTCGACTGCGATTACCGAGTCGGGCCTCCAAGCCGTTGCGGTCGATCGAACCAGCATCCCGGTTACGTTGTCTTCACATGGGCCACCTGTTCGTCCCTTTTGAGACAGGTCAGCAAGTACGTTTGTCAAATGCCGGATCCCGAAACGTGCCGAGAGCCAAGGGTCAAAAGGAAAGCCACTTGGTTCAGGAAAACCAATGGATCAGCCCAAGTGGGTATCGCAACAGAAACATAGGGAATCATAATACAGGGGGCAGTGTATGATTAAAGGGTCGGGCAGTCAAAAACAGGAAGTGCCATGCAGGTAGACAGGAACGCTCAAGACCTACCAAGATAATCACCTGCAGGCCAGTTGTTGAGCTGGGTGTCCCCATTGCCGGTCTCTTGCTCTTCGACGCCATCTCGTGGAGAAATCCTAAGAGCGATTCAAGAAAATAGATATTCTTTCAGGGCAAAAACGTTGAAAGAAGGCACTTCAAGGTTATTGCTTTATGTCGCTTGTTTCTAACCGATAGAAAGAAGACCAAAGAAGTTTTGCGGTGGTGGTACAATATCTTTGGCGGCCCGCGAACAACCAACACAGGTATTTATAGGGTTCTTCCTGGAAAGACGAGAATAATGGGAATATCCGCCCGAGTGCAGTTTCCTGGTTGCTTGTCTGTGGTTGCCGGGGAAAACGAACAAAGAAGGTAGCAACATTGAGATCGCCCCTGCTGGAACGGCTTAAGCAGAGTCGCAGCTGAGCCCAGGTCCTCGCGTGATCCCTCCTGCCTCAGGGAGAGGGCGGCTGGGCGAAGGCAAGCAGGAAGAGGCCTTAACGCCGTCTGGAAATAAGCGGAAGGTTGTACCACCAAGACTCAAAAATGCAGATTGCCGTGAAGGAATAATTCCAGAAGCAACGGCATGCAAGAGTGACGTCGATCCCTTTACTGCAAAAGCAACCCAGTCGAGACACCACTTAATGTCGCGGATACAATGGGAGGCCGATGCTAGAAACTTCTGCGTAGCAGTGAATACTTCACATAGAGCCCTGCATGTGATTTATGCATCCACACCACTCAGCGCCGCGCAATTATTCCGCGGAACTATGGCCAAGGGGGCTTTGACTCCGGTCGGGGAAGGAGTTGGTGAATAAGAAGAAGTCGATGCGAGAGGTCCAATGTCCAGTGGTTGGGAATTTTATATAAGAAAGAGAAAAGTTACAGGAAGGCGACCACGCCAGAACTATATATATAAACCCCCCCCCCCCCAGCTCCAAAAAGGCGGAGAAGGGAAAAGTGGACCGGCACAGGGCGGTCGAGAAGTCGGTACTGGCACAGAGTACTGTACTTAGTAGATCAGATTAATTGATCCATCCATTGGTCAATTCAATCAATTCGAGGCAGGGGGGTAGGGGCAGATGAAAAAGGATCGCACTAGTAGTTAGGGGCCAGAAAGCGACGATCGGTTGAGCGTACAGAGCGCAGGCGATGCCTTTGTTACTCGAGCGAACCAGGGTTGTCCCGGGGGAAGAGAGAGAAAGAGGCATGAGAGGCAGTTGTTGTCGCAGTCGAGAGTTGAAGGCTTGGCGTGTGGGGAGATGACGTAAGCCGCCTCTCGTCACCTGAGCCTTATCGCTTATCGCTTATCGGAATTTATCCCGAGTCTACTACTTACTATAGGAACTGCGAAACTGCCCTGGTATCGCCGAGTGAGAGAATTTATGCACGGTGGTAATCCTACTGATAGAATGGGGATATCAATCGCAGAGTCTCCTGGATTCCATACTTCAATCTGGAATCAGGTCGTTCTCCAAACGCCGTCGAGTTCACAAATGGATATGATTTTGGGTCTGAGTGCCGCCGTTGCTTCAAGCCTGGGAAACGCACCGATCCGGGGGAATATGTGGAAAACATGAAGATACAAGGGAAAAAAAGAAGAAGAGCCAGTCCTTATATACGTAAAAGAGTCATCACTGTCACTGCCCCGTGGCATACCGCCGTTCCATGAAAAGTTCGACCGTGAAAACTCGCCCATTAAAACGCCAACCCCAACCGCTAAAATCAATGACAGAAATGATATCAACATGGTGGACGGCTCAAATGCCTATAAACACAAGGGGACCCCGCCAAATAGCGGGAAAGGGGGTCAAAGGAAAGAGAACATGTGGAGGGGGAGGTTAAAGGTTGGTTTAATGATTTCCGTCCGCGGCGTTTTCACCATGGGCCTGGTCTGCATTGCCAACGGCAGCGTCGTAACTAGGTATGGGCGGTTGATCGCGCCGTGGGATATCCTCGCTGTTGCGGGGACTCCCATCCGCGCTGGAATAGTCCGGGGGAGGCGACTGGTCGGTATCGTCGCCGCCGGGCGTATTCAACAGCGGATCCTGCTCACCGTCGACATTTGTCCGACTCGAACCCTCTCCTGCATCTTCGTTGGATGGAACGTGGGCTAGCTGGGAAAGCGAGATATCGGTTGGTGACCGCACCGGCCCGGGACTAACCGAGGGTGCAATCCGAAGGGTTGAGCTTGTGCGCGCGTTGCCGGCGTCTTGATAGACACGGTGAGAGATCTGGGCAGCACTCTCGCGGCCGGACTCGAGCAAGATACTACCTTGCTCGCTTCCGTAGGGTGGCGGAGGAGCCAGGCTGCCGGTCATCGGAGCCAGACCCCATTTCTTGACATTCGCCTCAATAAAAACAAATCCCATCTGCCCAAAGTTGACATGCACGGCACAGGGTCCATTCGCACCGACCGTGGGGAAGAAATTTTGCGCCTTCTGGCCGTGGACCACATCTTCGAGCTTTTTCCCGTTGCGGGTGAAGAAGATGGTACCCGAGCGAGGCCGGTATCCGATGCCGATGACATCTCCTTGAGTGAGTTGCGGGCCATAGGGGACAGACGCGAACGGTTGGTTGTATCTCCGGTGGCCGGTGGACTGGTAAGCGACGGAGGATTTGTGGAAGCCTGAGTGCAAAAAGAGTACTGGTCAGCGCACCATAGACAAAGTTTTGCCCAGGGGACACAACGTACCTGGTAGTCTAAATAGCGGATAAGGTTTTGTGGTCATGCCGATGCTGATAAGAGTGGTCTCGGGCTTATCGTAAATCTTCGCCTCCCAATAGTAAACGTCGTTCTGCTTGGGCACCGGCAAGTTGGTCTGAACGCTGCATTCTGAATCGTAGAACTCGATTTCCGTCCGGCCCTCGACAAAGCAGTTGGCGATTTCCAGCTCCGGTTGAAACTCCCACGCCGACACACCCTTCTCCTGGATCGCAAGAAACTGGGACAGCGAGATGTCGGTCTGCATCGACTCGGGGGGGTTGGCTTCGACGAAGGCTAGAAGAGATCGGGTCAGCGAATCATGCCATATCGGTGACAGCGCACCGTTGTCTTCCATGCTCACCTTTTGCCCTCAGGTACTCCGATCGCGATAGATCATCCATCGTCTCCAACGCCTCCGACTCCTCCCGCAAGAACGCCTGTTCATCGTCGAATTCACCCGGTCGGCCGATGCGATCCAAAATGATTCGACCGCGGCGAGTGTACTTGAAGAAGAAGAAGACGGCCAGGACGACCACTGCGACGGCCGCAGAGCCAAAAGCGGAGAGGACGCCGATTAAGATGCCCTTGCCCGTCGAACTCGGCGTGTTGCCACTGGCGCTGACCAGGCCGCCATCCTGACTTCTGGCCGACATTGCCATCCGAACAGGCTCGACGTTGGGGACGACGGGGTCAAGGACGGTGGCGGGATGGGTGGCTTCTGCGACCGGGAGAAGGGACGGTGTGCGGCTTATCACGGAAGTGGTCAATGTCGTCGAGGGAGGAGCATCCCAAAGGGCACCGGGCCCCGATGCTTCAGATCCCCGCATCGTTCATTGACTGGGTTTTGAATAGGGAGGCCGAGAGATATCAAATGTCGAGGAGGGTGTGGCAGCAGAAGGAAAAAGATAATAATCACCGACACAGCAGGGGAGGGTGGGTGCAGGGAGGAAGGAGAGGACGATGATACAAGGAAGGGAAACGAAATGGAAAGGAAAGGCACGGGAATTGCTGGAAATGCTGGAAATGACAATACCAATACCGTTCCTGTCATGTCATAATTACATGTGGGGAGGCGCAGCGCCGGGGACGCTTCCGGGCGCTGCGTTCAGTGGTGCCATCCAATAATGCATTCTTGTCCGAAGTCAATCGCCAATATGGTAGGAGCAGCCTCAAGCTACATCGCTGGAATATATAGCCATGATCCTTTGGACTCAAAAAAAAAAGAAAGGAAGGAAGATCCTGCAGGGACTACAGAAAAATGCCGGACAATCCCATGGTCTGCCCTGCGACCAGGCAATGACGACAGCCGCAGTCCAGCCACAACGGTACTGTACTGTCGTTACGGGGCCCTGAATTACAGGCCGCCATTTCTGCCTTGGCAGTCGCCGCTTTAAGGATTGGCGTTGTTGCCTTATCGGTTGGGCTGCCATCGCACTTGTCTGCCACTTTGACTGTTGTACATGTACAGACTCATGCAAGAGGCGTGGTTGCACGGTTTCATATACATAGAGTCTAGGTAGGCCTTTAACTCGCGACGAACCTCTACGAAGGTGACACAACGTTGCAGATATTCTCATACACTTCGTATACAACAGTAACATACACGGTTGTTAACTAGTTAACTAGTTAAAGATACAGATTACCTAAGCAGCACTTATCGCCCGTTCCAGGCTGCCTTGAATCATCTCCTTGTTGATCTCCCTGTACTCCTTCGTGCCCCTTCTTACTCCTGTCTTGATTCCCTGTATCTTATAGATTTCCCACTGTGCTATCTTCCCTGGGTCAAGTGCATGCCTATCGCCACACTGTAAGATACAAAATGGGGCTCCGACCGTGTTTACCATCTTCTGTTATCGGCCCCGACGATGCCTGTGATATCCGAATCACGGTGACGGGCAACGAGTGCGACAAATACCCAGGTAGGCCACCACCCCTTGACTCTGCAGACCGACCTTAGGCCTCAACAATGTCAATATCAAGGCTAATCTCCGCAAACGACTGCAGCCAAATCGCACGCGCGCAAGACCGCCTTGAAGCTCGCCGCCTCATCCGGGCTGATCTACCTCGCCGGCCAACCCACCGTTAACTGGGGCGACTCCGATCAACCGCGAACCTTCCGACAAAGGCGCTACTTCTACTACCTCACCGGCGCCGACGAGGCCGACTGCCATGTGACCTACGATATCCAAAATGACCTCCTAACCCTCTACGTGCCGGACTTCGACCTCCACCGCGCCATCTGGATGGGCCCGACGCTGACCGTTGACGAAGCCTTGCGGCGCTACGACGTCGACCGCGTGCGCTACCATGCGTCTCTCTCCGACGACATCCAGTCATGGGCCCGGAAATCCAACCCCTCCACCCCTATCTACATCCTCCACGAGACGCAGAAACCCGCGATCCCGACGCACGGGCTCCGATTCGACCATGACCGGCTCGTACCGGCCATGAACGTCGCGCGCATGGTCAAAGACGAGTACGAGATCCGGATGGTGCGACATGCCAATAAGATCTCGGGACTCGCGCACCGCAAGATCCTCGAGACCGTTCACCAGATGCAGAACGAGACGGAGATCGAGGGCCTCTTCCTCGACACGTGCGTTTCGCACGGCGCCAAGCACCAATCCTACGAGATCATCGCCGGGTCTGGCGAGAACGCCGCCGTCCTGCACTACGTCAAGAACGACGAGCCCCTGCACAGAAGACAGCTGGTCTGTCTGGATGCCGGGGCTGAATGGAACTGCTACGCCAGCGACGTGACGCGCACGATTCCCCTTGTGTCGTCGTCGTCGGACTGGCCCAGCGACCGCGCCAAAGCCATCTACCAGATCGTCGAAGACATCCAAGAGCGCTGCATCAAGCTCTCCAAGGAAGGATCCAGCTTCGCGCTCCTCCAGAAAGTCGCCCGGTTCTACACCGCCAAGGGGCTCCGTCGTCTCGGAGTTCTCCGCGGCGACGACATCAACGAGCTCGTTTCGTCCGGGGCATGCAATATCTTCTTCCCGCATGGCCTAGGCCACCACGTCGGGCTGGAAGTCCACGACGTGACGCAAACCTCGAACACACCGGAAGACGGCTCCAGTATCAAACAATGGGGCGGGCGGCCGTTCGTACCTCCCGTCGCAAATGAGGAAAGCAATTCGCAGCCGGACATCTTCGAAGAAGGCATGATCATCACCGTCGAACCGGGGATCTATTTCTCTCGCTTGGCCCTGCGGAATGCCCGCACCCTGCCTCTGGCTAAATATATTGATTTCGACGAAGCCGAGAAGTATATCCCCGTTGGGGGCGTGCGCATCGAAGACGACGTGTTGATCACGAAAGGAGGGCCGGAGAACCTGACGACGGCGCCCAAGGGGGAGGAGATGTTGGAGATTCTTCGTCGCGGGATAGACTCATCGTAATTTGCTTTATGACACTCATTTACTTGGCTCTTTGTTTCTCATTAGATATCAGCGATATCCTTCCTGTTCAGTTCAACACATCGAACGGTATACTAATAATATACTCTACAAGGCTACCTAGTACATACGTACGCAATGGGAGAGAAAAAATAGTCTAACACCTCAAAACAAAGATTTTCCTAATTAGAAAAATCTATTGAACAGAAAGATATTTTAAGAAATAACACGAGGCAAAAGAAAAAAAAAATCTAGTGACAGAAATATAATACACCAAAGTAGTTCACGTTAAACAACACTGAGAAATCTATTTGGCGATCTCAACACCACCAGTGGCGCCCAAGATACGCTTGATGTCACCGTAGATGGCGAACTGACCGGCAGTCAGGGTACCGACCATGAACAGACGGGCACCGATACCAGCGTAGGAGCCACGGAAGCCAAGCTCCTTGCCGATCTTGATCAGACGGGAGACGGTACCCTCGCCGGGCTCGCCAGGGGTCTTGTTGATCTTGGAGAGCATGGTGTCAGCGGGCTGGGAGACGAGAGCGGCGGCGAAACCAGCGATCAGACCGGAGCCCAGGTTGACGGCGGTCTTGGTGCTGTCGGAAGCGGTCTCCTTGTCGACGAACTTGAAGGCAGCCTCGGAGACCTTCTCGAAGACGACGAACTTGGACATGGTATAGGGAACCCTGTGGTGGTGTTAGATCATCACATTCAAGTGGCTCTTTTTAAGGGTAGGGGAAAAACTTACTGCTTGAAGAGAATGGGACCGAAACCAGAGTAGAAAGCACCGACACCCTCGTTCTTGAGGATCTTACCGAAACCGCTCAGGAGACCGGTAGCGAAAGTGGGCTGAGAGACGAGACGGATACGGGTGGCTTCCAGAGGGCAGAGGGCGATATCAGCGAAGAATTCGGCGGTGGCAGACGAGGCGAGGTAGATGGCAGTGCGGTTGTTGGAGGCAGTCTCGAGACCGAGCTGGTTGATCCACTGCTGCTTGAAGAACTCATAACCTCCGAACTTGAAGGCACCCTGGAGGAAGTAACCGGCGGCGGTAGGACCGAAACCAGTCAGGAGAGCGCCAGCACCCTCGTTGGCGATGACCTGTCGGAATCCACCGAGCATACCACGGTTGTAGGTGACGGGGTCAAGCTGGATACGAGTCTTGACGCTGGAGAGATGGAAGAGAGGACATGTCAGCGAGAGATGAAGCAGTCATGACGAGGTGGTTTTCTTTTTTTTTGTGTTTTGGTCGGGAATCGTGTTTTCAATGGCTGAGATCTTGTGGTTTTTGGGGGCAGGTCGCGCAGGCAGGAAGAGAGACTCGGATCGGAAACACGCGCGTTCAATGGGATCCAGTCGACGAGGGCGATCTATGACTTACACATCGACGGGAGTCAGAGCACCGTGAGTGACGGAGCAGCAGACAGCACCAGCGAAGGCGAACTTGGAGTAGAGCTGCAGACCGCTGGGGGCAGCAGGGGGAGCAACCGCGGCCTTCGCGGCCTCCACGGGGGAGTTGTTCGTGGCGGACATTATTATAGAAGAGTATACGTGCTCTAAACACTAGAAAAACAAGAAAGAAGGGGAAAGAGGGAGGAGAGGAGAGTGGGGGGTGGAGGAAGAGCAAGCAATTGCAGCTTTGCAGAGTTTGGTTTGGGATGGGATGGAAGAGAAAACGCAGAGGATTTGAAAGGGATGGATTC
The DNA here is from genome assembly GCA_002215965.1 of Aspergillus persii. NCBI lineage: Eukaryota > Fungi > Ascomycota > Eurotiomycetes > Eurotiales > Aspergillaceae > Aspergillus > Aspergillus persii. The sequence goes on along the minus strand of NGZO01000005.1, from coordinate 3,078,009 downwards.
GGCTCGACTTGGCGCTAGCGGCACCGGCACCCGAAAACTTTTCGCGGTCTTTGCGCTTGCCACTCCGATCGTCCGGTCAACCAGACTTCTTCAGCCTGTGCACGGCGTGAACCAGCGACAGGATGACAACGCTCCGACCAGGTAACTAACTATGTATGCCCTGTATCTCCCTGTCAAGATGATACTATTCCTGACAGTTGATTAGACCTCACTCTGTCCATATCCCGTAGGACACATCTTTTCTCTAAACCGCCCCCTCGCCTGTCTTCACGCCGCCAAGGGTCTATCACGTAATATGGTCTCTACCGACGGTCCCTTTGGCCTGCCCAGCGCCCGGAGACCAGATGCGCCGTTATGATTGACATCATTGAGGATCTGAAATTGAGGCCCCGACTCGGCTGGCTCCATCCATAGTGGCGTCCAGCGTTCCTCTCCAGGTTTTTACTGCATGGCCTCAGGCAGCACCTGAGCCCTACACGCAGTACGCCTGAGTTGGAGTCGGTATCCGTTGTTCCAGCCACCGTTCCAGCCTTGGCCTCGAGCGATGATATCACAGCGGCTGCAAATGGCGCATTTTCTCGGTTCTCCCGGACTTGCCCAGCGTTTGCGGTGGATGCGTGCCTTGGGGCCGGATGGACACCTCAGGCGAAACCCTTACTGTGCACGTGCTGATTGGCGGACGCGGCCTGCTTATCTCCGCGGCTTCCGGATTTGTTTACGGCGTCGGTCGTTCTGACTAAAGAGTCTTTAGTAAAGACTCACGGTGGACGAACTACGGAGTAGGTACTTGGTTACTATTAAGTAACCGATTCATGATACTGTCTAGGCTCAATGCACGACTCTATGAAAACGCCCAGGTGGTGTACTCCAAGCCAAGAGGATTTTACATATCAACGACCATAGATCTTCTCATCACTAATACCCCGTCATCAGTCACTCACTTGCTCAGTAGGAGAAACAGGGAGCAAAACTTACAAATCCACCTCCAATCCATTGCGCCCCGTTGCCATTGCATTCACCCAAACGCCGACACTCATCGAGGAGACAGGAAAGATGCCATACCCGTGCTTATCAATAGTCACGGCCTTCCGCTGCCATCCCAGTATATCGGTCCATCTTTCCCGAGCGTGGCGTCGACCAATGTACATGCGTTTCTTGGAAGATCCGGCGTTGCTCATGACACATGCGAGGCCGTCAGGGTGGTGTAGGTTACCGTACCGAACAAACCCTGGAGTTTATTAGCAGGCTGTTCGCCCACGAGGCAGGATGGCTCATACCGATGCAATTAGGTTGGTCGAAATAGTCTTGCTGCTCTCCATATGCATATAACTGGCGGACTTTGGCCAGCACTGGGAGCCGGCCTCCACAGGAAAGGGTCATCGGGTTGTCAACGCCACTGCCAATGCCATAAAGATCCCCGTAGAATAGACAGGGGAGTCCCGCATTTCGCAATAAGATCAGGCTATATGCTAAAGGCTTAAAGAACGGTGCTATCGGCGCCTATCAAGTTCTGTTAGATAGAACGCAAGGGATGGGAGTTGAGTATACCTCTAGAGATTGCCCTGGTTGCTGAGACAATTAGTCTGAGCCAATCTTCGAGTATAAGATTCTCCCTCTTACCGAGTCATGATTCATTACAAATGTCTGAGGAATCAATTAGTAATTCCAGCGTTATGCAATATGGATGACTTACGACTGCATGTGACGGCTGAGATTCAACCAAAGTACCGTCGAAGATGTCACGAAGATCTGCCCTTTTCGTCTGAGAAATAGTCGAGAAGCGTTCAACCAAGGGTGCATCAAACAAGGACGTCCTGTAGCCTGTCTGTTCTAAATATTCCAGCAACGGCTCAACCTCCTCCTTCCAGTACTCTGCTACGACGAAAAACCGAGGCCCAAAAGTCGCCCGAAGGTGATCAATCAGCTTCACCTGGAAATCCGAGGAATAGTGCTTAGCAGCGTCGAGCCTCATGCCACTCAGTGGCAGGTGAGACCCAATCCATGTGGCCCAGTTGAGAACGTCATGTTGAACTTCAGGATCGGAATAGTCCAAGTCGGCAAACATGAGAAAATCGTAGTTGCCATGTTCCTTGCTGACATCTTCGGCCCATCCTTTACCAGGCCGGAGGGTTTTGTAGATTCCCTTCTTCTTACAGCTTTGATCCCAGTCCACGCCGCTGAAGTGATGCCATGAATACTTCATCGAGCTATACCTCTCCCCACGACCGGGGAAATCGAACCCGACCCAGCCTTCGACCAGATCGGGCTGTGCGATCTCCACATCTCGATCTGTTGTTTCGCTATCAGCATATCACCTACGTTAAATCCAAGCAAGACCATACTTTGGGGATCCACTTTTACGGCTGCAAACTGCTCCGTATAGTCTGCTCCAGCCTTGTGGTTGAGGACAGCATCCCAATAAACACCAATACCGAGCTCCTGGGCGCAAGCCAGCAGCGACTGAAGCTCTTCCTTGGTACCCCACTTCGTCGAGCGAGACCCCTTCTGGTCGAACTCTCCGAGATCATAGAGATCGTAAATGTCGTAGCCATTCCCGGCAGGATTCAGCGCTTTACATCCAGGCGGAATCCATATGCTGTTAACTCCGATGGCCTTCAACCCGGGCAGTGCTTTTTCAAGACGACGCCAGTGGTTCCGATCACTGGGGACGTGCCATTCAAAGGCTTGCATCATGAGCGAGTTGTCGGGGGTATCCCACGAAGGGAGCTTGCTCAGGTTTTCTGCCTTTTCTAGCAGTCCCATCAAAATCGATCAAACGACATTTTACGGGGATCGTTTGGGGATAGAGTGCGCACCTTCAATCTGTTTCCATTTTTGCCTTTCCCAGCCCCTGGGATAGAGGCACTGTAGGAAGTCTAGCATAAGGGTATTATATGGTTAATCGCGAAAGTTGATTTAGACTCAGGATCAAAAGAAATGTCGGTGGTGTTCGTTATGTAGTGAGGGTCGCGCGAGTCAGGCTTTGTCCAGGTATTTAAAGAAATGCACCATTCATGTGTCTGACGTGTGTTGCATGCTGGCGATGTGACACAGGCCAGGGACCTCAGGGAAGCGGTGGGATGGCGCTGTAAGGGATGAAAGTGAAACCGCTCGTTCGTGGTTCGTAGCTTTCGTACTACTATTCAGAAGTATTCAAGGAGTTTCCTGGTGTTCAGAGATAAGCTTACTTTTCACAAGAGCCCTATGATTCTTCTTGTATAACTATGCCTAAGTAAGAAGCCTGTTCAACATCCGCCCAACGTACATATACAAGAATGAGATGCATCACATTCCCGGTTCACAGATGGACTTCTCTTTGCTGTTACTGGTTTGGGAATAGACTGAACTCTAAATTATCTGCCTCAGGCAGCACGAATCCTATATCGCATTGTCGTATTCTTGGTTGGGCGCATTACCTGTACGCCAACGCTTGTAATAAAGCCGAGCAGATAATCGCCATACGATGGTAAGACTCTTTAGTCTATTGAAACCCGGCGTTAGCTAGGAATATGGCGAGACTTGGAGCGCTATGAGAGAGAAGAACCCTAGCTGTTCGTTCCAGTAAACCTCTAAATCTAATTGGCAATGACAGCTACACTCGTGAAAAACTACTGACATATTCATGAATAAGTATATGTTTTAATTTTGTTTCTATTTATTTCCCGTAGAAAAGTCGGGATAATGTGCACGGACGACACGGACCAACCCGGACCCTTTTATCCCATTCCACTGTTTCAATCATGACAACACTTTCTCGGTCATACATAGGAGTCTACAGAGTATATCCAGAATCACAGTAGAATATGTAAATTAACCACCGTGCGTAGATGCCAAAAAAAGACTGGCAAGGACTGGGTTCCAAGTACCTCTAGGCACCAAAATTCGTTACCCTGTCAGTGAGCTAGCTCGAAAAACCAAGCCAAGTCCAATTTATATGTACCTTCTTAATTGAGTATAACTCATGCCAACATTTTATTAATGTGGCTTTCTAGTTCATGCATGTACATAACCATTAATTAAAAATCTATACCCCGCCACTATTTCAAGATCCTGATTTGATTATAGCGCATGTGTAAATCATAAGTCCAGATCGGGCAGATAGTTGTCTTTTCCCACACAACATCCCTGAGCAATAATCCATTCCATACCAAAGGAAAGGTGGTAGTTGGAGCCTCCCATGGGGCTTGTGCGTTAGGGGCTCAGACTTCCCCGCATCTCAGGAGCCTGGTGGTGACTCTAGTGAGTCTGAACTTTTATCTAAGATAAATCGAGACGTGCAGCCCTAGTCTATAGGTGGCGGGCTTAGCACGAAGGGATAGGAGTACTAATTGCCCCTAATCAAGCACCATCGCATTTGTGGGGCAGCACCTGGAGCGTTACATCCGGGGACATCGGATGAAGGTTGGTATAGTAGAAGGTACCTTGTCCTTGTCTATTTCCCTCCTGCGCCGCCAACTCGATTCATACACTAGACAGGGATTGCGTGGCTGTTTGGTTTGTTTAATTTGTATTCCATAAAGTAGAGCTGCTCGTAGTTGGCTATTTCTATTCTATCTGAATCATCAACAATCACCACTGCAAATAGCCTGCGGTTTATAGACCTTGTATTGCAGGTTCCCACACCATTATCAAGGTCATGACCGCAGAGGAGCAATTGGATTTAGAATCTTAGAGTGTCCAAGTTTATGGACGCAATCAATTGGTTTGTCCCCATGGACAAACGAGTTGTGATGGTCTCTTTTGCATTGTTCATGCATGCGTTAACACAGCACTTGTTCACGCAAACTGCTGAAGTTGGCTCCGAAATGGTGGCATGGGCAATGCTCCCTGTCTTATTTAGAAGTTCCAGACACCAATATTCGACGTACTCGGTTGAGCGGGATCCCTACATACCCGAGTGTGCGTCTCTATCGTCGATGCATTTGTGGATAATTGCTGTTGGCTTATGCATATCTTCCTGGTTTAAATCGGAAATTGGAATTCTCAAAAGCTTTGTATGTGAAGCAAGCCCCTTCACGAACATATTACTGATGAATAGAAGCCCATACTATTTCCCTTACTGCTGATATCAGCCAAGGTATTCAATTTCCGCACACGCAGCTCAAGAGGGCCACACCGTTGCTCCTTCCTAACAGAAACTCTTTATGGGCCTATTGTCGTGTCCTTGTTAGGGTCGTTTACTCTCGGCTCCACAGATCCTGTCGAATGGTGTCTCTCGATAACTCCCATAAGCTGCGTCCTGGGCATTTTTGTCATCCTATCATCTCAGCATGGAAGATCGTCGCTCTACGATGCCAATGCCGAACACTCAATATTTCACCTCGCTGCCAGAATACTGGTCCTATTATCAATAACGGCCGTAGTCGAGATGGCTATACTTGGATTCTCCTGGGGCCATCCCCTGACGGCTCTTGCCTTAGGCTTGTGTAAGGCACTTGCCTACTATTTCACAATTCAGACTGTAAGCCCCCGAGGCTCACAATATTTGGTGTATACTTACAGCTATTCAGGCATGCTATTCTTCTTGGAGTACAGCTATCTTGATAGAAACATTCGGTCTCCTGTTCGCCAACAGCCCGTTCAAAGCGTCCTCGGACCTCAAAGCATTTTTGAACATTCCGGCCTCAGTACTTGTGCTTGCTCAAATTATCCAAGTATTTCCAAGTAATATCAAGGGGAAATCAATCCTGTGGATATTTGGCCTCGCAACACTGGTTCCGTATCTTGCGAACGTATGGACTATATATATCGCCAATAATGGAATCGTCCAAAATCATCCCATTGCACATCTCATGGAGAACGCCAAGCTTGAGTTCCACCAGACACTTGATAAGCAGTCCGGAACATATACAGCTGCATGTGAGGAGTATCGACATCGTTACAAAGTTGAACCGCCGCCGGGATTCGAGAAGTGGTATCAATTTGCAGCTGCTCATCAATCGGCGATACTTGATGATTTCGGTGTGATATATAACAGTATACGACCCTTGTTGAATTTGAGTGGCAAAGAGATCAACGATAACATTAACAAGGCACGCAACTTGCCCGGTAACGAGCTCTGGTCCTGTACATTTTTTGGCAGTCTACTCAAAACAAGATGCTCGCATGATAATCGCGTGCTTGATCGGCATGTCCAGCAGTCATTTGACAGCTTGCTTGAAAAAATACCTGCAACTCTCCCTGACGTTACATTTCTGGTCAATCATCTCGATGAACCGAGGATAATACCACCGCGACCGATCAAACCCCCTTACGATTTGAACATAAAGAGCCAGGCTGGACAAGCAAAGCAACATGGCAAACAGTATCGAATATTTGCGCCCACAAATTCGAGAACGCTCAAACCCAAAAGCAAAACTCAGCAAAGCACGCTGACCTTCCATTTGTCGTTGATCCTGCGCTGGACCAAGATTTATGCCTGCATCCTGAATACAGCACAATGCATGGGGTGTTTCTCAGTCCAACGTCCTTCCGTCCAATAGAGGGGCTCGTCCCAGTGCTTTCGACCGGTTCTCTATCGACCATGGGCGATATCCTATATCCGAGTCCCGCATATATGGAAGCAGAATTCGGATATAGTGCCAGCAAGGACATTGAGTGGGAAAAGAAACAGAACAAGCTTTATTGGGCTGGTTCTACTACGGGTGGGTTCGCCTTGAATAACTATTGGCGACAGTTCCAAAGGCAGAGGTTTGTCGGTCTAGTGCAGAACCAAGAGCGACGAACTTTTTCATATCTATATCAAAACCGAGACGGTTCGGTAGATCTTTCGAGATCAACGTTTCTCAATAGCAGGCTGTTTGACGTCGCGTTTACTCGAGTATTCCAATGTGAAACCAGGTACTGCCGCGACCAACGGCGCTATTTCCATACCCAGTCCTGGGCAGACAAAGACAAGGGCTTTCAATCGCGCTTGGTGTTCGACTTGGATGGGAACGGCATCAGTGGGCGATTTTACAGCCTGTTGGCCTCGACATCAGCTCCCCTCAAACAAACGCTATTTCGAGAGTGGCACGATGATCGTCTAAAGCCGTGGGTGCATTACATACCGGTCAGTCAGAGCATGGAGGAGCTTCCTGAGATAGTACGGTACTTTTCATCTCGAACGGGCCAAGAGAAGGCGAGAGAGATTGCTGAGAATGGTCATTATTGGTTCTCTAAGTCGTTCCGACCAGTGGATTTGACTATATATCTTTATCGGTTGCTATTAGAGTTGGCGAGATTGCAGGATATCGATCGACCTGCTCTGCAGACAGTGGAAGAAGCACTATGAAGGGCTATCGAGGGTCCCGTGACTGTCCGTCTGGAACCAACTAACCATACTAGATGAACTTGTCTCCCAGTCACTCTTCCGCCTCCCGACCCAACAGGGCTGGAACCTCCGTCGACGAGAAGCTCTTTGTCGTCGAGACAGATCTCAGTTAGAATCACAATTTTGTTCGGACAAATACCACAAGATACTAGATGAATTGCACAATCAAGCGATTTCTTAGGGGGGGGATATCTGGTTGAGGCGGAGTTGGTCGTTGAAGGCCAGGAGGCCAGGTCAGGACTTCATCTAAAACCGATGGCATTATCTGATTTGATTGAAACCAGTGCATGATGAGACATTTTCCCCATCCAGTGTCTACTGAGTGACACAGGAGACAATGCGCATTCTGTCGTCAGCCAAGAGTTGTCGAGTCTCCTCACAGACCGATTACGCAAACCCCGACTATTGGATTGTCATTGTTGGCACAACGTTGAGGCATCTCGACAATAAAAATAGATCCCTGGTTCCTGGTGCCTGGTCCCTTTCCACCTGGAAGCCTGACCGATTCCCTATTCCGGATGGCGACGCAGGATGATCTTGGGAGTCTTGGGCTCTGGGAAGACACGGCACAGACCACAGGCAAGGATGCCGGGGATGGAGGTGGCTCATCCTCCCGTCTTAAGCCAATCGGTTGGACGATTCCTGCGATAAGATGCACGAGAGATGCTCTATTATTAAATCCCACGCCGTGTGGCAGGTGATCCTGGCAATTAACGATGACTCAACCGTTCGGCCCAGTCTGAAGCTAAAGAAGCAGAGATTAAGCCAGCACTTGCGCTGGTTTCCGACCGGTTTCCAATCTTCGACCGGGGTGATTCCCAGATCGCGACCACCGCGGGATAATTATAGATCGGCCACCTTCTCGACGGCAATGCGATGAGGTTCTCTAAGCATCCAGATGGCGTTCTATTTTCATCGCCATGTTCATCTCCATCTCCATCCGTGGCGGAGTTGGTCGCTGATCATGGAATTCCTGATTCTTCAGAGCATTGTCAAATCCTCGCCGTCGACGCTAGGGACGGACGGACTCTCTGCAAGTCACACCCATCCTTGGGGGCCATTTTCTGGCTGTTTCACCCGTACGCAATCGACATGTGGCTGGTCCATGATCGCCCTCCTTTTTGCTCCGTCTCATCTCTCTCTCTCTCTCTCTCTCTCTCTCTCTCTCTCGGAGCCTCTTGCCCTCTGGCTGCTCGTTATATAACCACTGGCGTATCCCCGTTCCCCGGAAGATCGTCGCCTGTCTCTCGCTTGCTTGCTACCTGCATCTCACTCGTTTTTGATCTTTCTTAGACCACTTGCATAATTATACTTAGACTGCGACTTGATTACACCTGACGGTCTTGCTGATATCAACTCTGATACTCATTTAATTAAACGATCACCCTTGATTTATTGGCGCGCATTTCGCCTCTGTCAGCTCCGGTGGATGTAATCCAGAAATCCCCCGGCGATCGGCTTTTCCTTCTTTCTTCCCTTCTGTCTTTCTTCGAACGTCGCATCCGCTGCAATGTCTTCTCCTACTCCGCTAATCCAGGAGGTTGCGTGGGTGCCCGAAGCCCATCTGCCTGTCCCCGAGACTGTGCGATCCTCGTGGAGGTTCCTCGCGGCGCTGTCGTCCAACTTGCTGCTGATCGGGTAAGTAGCTTGAGCTTGCCCCGTTCGCATTAATGTCACATGTCGACTGATCAAGGTTTGTGGGCGCAGTTTCTTAGTGATCCCGCTGGCCTTTGAGAGCCCGACGCAAGAGGCAGTCAGCAAAGTCAATTCAGTCGTCGCCGCTGCGGTGCTGATTGGATTTGCCGATGCGTTGGTGTTGATCCTGATCTGCTTCCAATACGACAAGCGCGAGTACTTGATCCGATCCATCTTCCTGTATGTTGGATCCCCAATCGCCCGACGCGTGGATGAAGATGTGAATTGACTGCTAACTAATCCGACTTAGACCCGGGTTAGCATCCAACCTGATCGGTCTACTGAATGTGATCCTTAATATCCTGTGTCGCGACTTACTACCCATCGGCGAAATCGAGGCAGCGAGCATGAGCCTTGCCTGCGCGTTCGCCTTCCTTCATGCCCTGGGCGCATTGTGGGTGTACGGTCGGATGGTTGCCGAAGAGACTCGCATGTACGGATCCAAGCATGATGCCGCGCTTCTGACCGAGGAAGAAATGCAGCGACAGCAGCTTCTCCGACTGCTGCAGGAAAACAAGAAAGGCATCAGCCCCAAGGTCGCACAGAAGACGTTCCAGGTCAAGGTGCCCGAGCGCATCAACCCCGGCAAAGGCTGGGATATGTTCATGCCACCGCCTCACGAGCAAGGGTATTTTGAGGGGTACTCGCGAGGGAGATAGATTGCTGTTCTAAGGTATGGCGAGGATCATCTCGCGGTCCTTGTCAGATTTCCGAACGGCGTCCAGATCTCCAGGTTCCTCCTCCTCCTCCTCTTCCCTCCCCCTTTGTCAACCACTCGGATTATCAGTTGAGGGTGTGTGACCAAAGTCACTCGTTTTGAGACCACTATCGGCCACCATGCCAATTAACATTCCTTCGTTCGATCTGCATGTCGTGGTCGTTATGCCGAGGACCATCCCTCTCTTGGCAGAATGCGTGGCACACACGCTTAACGGAGCGCGACACTTCCAGTCCAGTGACTGAGGCTGCCAAGTCAGTTCACGTGTTAGGACGTGAATCGCGAAGGAAGCGAAGTTTCCTTTATCCCTTGGGATTCGCATCTGTGCATGACTCGGGGCGACAGCAGTGGGACTGTCTTCCTCGGCACCTCGGCACTTCTCCCCCTCCCTTCCCCAGGATCAGTCTTGATTTACAGCGATGATGCCATTGTTATAGCGATAGATAGAACCAGAGTAATCCTAATGATAGTAATACCATACAACTCTTGACCTGCCAGCGGTGGTGCTGATCGTCCGGGGAGAAACACGCTGCCTCGGCACTTGCCCGAAGAAGCAACCCCCGTGCCCGCTCGTCCAGCCGAGTTGCGAATCTTATCTTTGCGCTCTTGCGATCGTCTCCCTCGGTCGCTCTCTTCCCTCTGCATATCCAAAATGGCCCAACGAGTCACCCTGCTAGAACCCCCTGCGTTGGATGCCTCCAAGGCGCCCATCGAAAATGTCCTGGAGCTGACGCCCGTGGTTGACATCGGACCTGTACGTCTAGACGCTTTCCCCTCTTCCCTGCTGCCCCCTTGCGTCCCCCTTGCGTCTCTCGCGTTCCCCCAAACTCATCTTCGTCCGTCTCATGCAGGATGTGTTCACCAACACTCGGCCTCTTTGGCACCCGCCCGGGGCGCGTGGCATCTACGGCGGCGCAGTGATAGCCCAGTCGCTTTCCGCGGCGATGCTGACGGTACCCTCCGATTTCGCCGTCCACAGCATGCACTGCTACTTCGTGCTGGCCGGCGACTCCGAGATCCCCATCCTGTACCATGTCGAACGCGTCCGCGACGGGCGGAGTTTCATCACGCGGACGGTCCAGGCCCGGCAGCGCGGGAAGCCCATCTTCACCACCACGCTGAGCTTCAGCAGGGCCAACAGCGGCGGCAAGAAGAAGCTGGAACATGCGACGCCGATGCCGGCCGTTCCGCTACCGGATGACTCCTCGCCGGGCTCGAAGAAGCGGTTTGACGAGGGCGGCGGCGGTCCGTTCGAGTCGCAGAAGGCAGGAGTTTCGAATCGTGAGTCTTGGGGAGCACTTGCGTTTGGATTGCGTCTTGGTGTATGTGTATGTGGAAATACTGACTGGACTGGCATTGAATTAGGGGACTCGAACCCCGAAGATAAGCGCCTGCGACGGTTCTTTCGAGCCCGCGGAAAGATCTCCGACGGCGGCGGCCACCACGCGCACCTTTCGGCCCTCGCCTACATCACCGATAGCTATTTCGTGGGCACCGTGTTGCGCGTCCACAACATCCCTCGGTTCACGTCCCCCGCGGAGCTGAAGAAGTTCCTGAATGCGCTCAAGAACCCGTCCGATCTGGATGACGAGGATATCTCGCGGGTGCTCAAGGAGCTGAAGGAGGAAGAGACGGCCGAGCTGCGGCGCCGCTTGGAGGGCGCGCTCAGCAAGGCCACGGACGAGAAGAACAAGGCGGAGCATAAGGAGGTAGGCATGCTGGTCAGCCTGGACCACTCGATCTATTTCCACAACCCTTGGGCATTCCGCGCGGATGAGTGGATCTTCACGGAGATGGAGAGCCCTTGGGCCGGCGAAGGTCGGGGTTTGGTGCTGCAGAAGATGTGGTCTAAGGATGGGGTCTTGATCGCCACGTGCGTCCAAGAGGTATGTTTGACCTATTCATATTGTTTGCTTTTTGCTTCCAGGGTCAGTCAGTTGCTAATGCATGAGGTCAACCAGGGTGTGGTGAGGTTGAAACAGGACGAACCCCCTCGCTCGAAGATGTAGACGATTGGCTTTGATGATACTTCTGGGTGCTTTGCTTATTTGCTTATAGACTGAGGGCCGGGCATGTTGGTTAAATGCCCCCAATCTTCCATTTTCTCGCATTTGCTTTTACATTTGGTTCAACGTCGTGGCGACCCATGGGCTACTGAAGTCCAACGGGGCGATGTTTCTGTACATACACTCATACTCATATACACTTGCAGTATAGAATATAATTCCCAGCTAACCAGCAACGGACGTGTCATCGCCATCATCGGGCACATATCTGCATAACATTTTCATCATGATGAAACCCACCAGGGACACAAACGCAGCAAATGTAATCACAAACAGCCATCCAGAAGAAATGAAACAAAGTACAGAAGAAGCTCGTGTTGAAAAATCAGAAAACCGCCCAGCCGTTTTGTCATGCCCCAGAGAAAAGGAAATGCCAGAATGCAAATAATGCTACAAAGGGTTCTTCTTCCCCTCCTCCTTCTCTCTCCTTCCCGTCTTCAGTTCACAACCTTAAGCCGGAACACCTTCACACCTTCACACCTCCAGCTTCTCCTTCTTCTCGTCTTTCATCGCCTCTGCCTCCTTCCGCTGCTGCAATTGGCTCTTCCATTCGCAGAATTCCAGTGCTTTCGCCCCCCAGACCTCCGTGCCCTTGTACTCACCCACGTAATCCGGCCAGCTCCGGATCTCCTTGGCCAGGTTCTGCAACTCCTGCATCGGTAGCTCGTCTAGTGTCGTCAGAATTGTCTTGACGCCAAACACAATCGCTCCGGTACGGGGCAGGCGACGGAATGTCTGGCGCTCCCGTCGGATGACGATGTCCTGCGGTGAGGGATTCGGGTTGTCCTCTGATAGCGTGGTCGGGCGATAGAGAATCTCGAAGAGGTCTTCGCCGGGCCGCTTGACTTCAACGAAGTAGTTGGATCGTTCCATGGGGGACGAGGGTGTGAGACGGGTAAGGAATCTGTTCTCGCGGCGCGGTTTGTCAGTCTTCTTACGGCAGGTTTTCTCCCAATGGATGTTCAGGACGGAACTCACTTGCTGACGGAGTTGGCGACTTGCTGGTGCCATAGCGGAACGGGGTTGTGTAGCCTTGACATCGTCCATCCAATTCGTTCCTGCACCGTCCATCCAACCGGGAATAGAGTCGCGCTGGCAGCTCTGCAGCTCGCCCCAAACCAAGTCAGTGGTTGTTGTTCTTCATAGCAATACTGGCACCGGGTCCAACTCACAGGTAGTACTCGTCATCCGCATTCTTCATCAAAATACTCAAGTCCTCCATGGTCAATCGCACGGCGATTTCCAGCGGATCCACGTCCCGATTCTGGCCCCCGTAGACGAACGTCTCCCCGGTCATCTTATTATGGATTGTCGTCTCGTCGCCCGACTTCTCCCGTTCGAACATATCCGAGAACCGCTGGCAGAGGAAATCGACCACTTCCTCCAATGCCTCCAGGCACGCGTCGTACGACTCCGGTAGACACTGCAGCACCTTCTGCTTCTCCTCCCGAAGCAACTGGCTCCGGATTTGGTGCTCGTCCATATAGTTCTTGTCGACAGTGAGCCAGTTCTGCACATCTAGCCTGCGCACGTCCATCATCACCCGGTATCTCTCTCGTCCTTTGATGGGTTGAGCCGGATAGGGAGCTATGCGCTTCAGATCATTGCAACTTGTGCGCCGCGTGGGTTTTCGAGACCACGTTGATCGGAGTTTAACGACAACGAGCGAGACCACGCACAGCGCAAGCGCGATCCATGATAGGATATTCATCGCCTTGTCCTTCAGATAGATGATCGAAAGTATTGGTACAGAGTGAGGCGAAACGAAGAGAGAAAAGAACAGAAAGAAAGACAGAAGGCGTTAAAAGAGCACGAAAAAGAAAAGAAAAAAAACCAGAGATCGATTCCCAAGAAGCTTTTTTTTTACCCTTCGACGCTCAATTCAAAGATGCCACCACAGACCAGGCACGAAAGAGTGAAATGACCAAGCCAGCAGGAAGCATGGCGAACAACCTTTCTTGCCCCCTCGACGAGGGCGACGGCCTGAAATATATTTGCCCCAGCCAGCAGAGAAAAGAAAAGAAAAGAAAAAGCTTGGGAAATGAAGATCCTCCGGGTCAGACGATTAGCTACTATGGCGCCTTCTCTACATTCCGGATTCAGGTAGCTGGAATACTCCCTGATACATGCTGCCTTTTCCCCGCAAAAAGCCGCAATTCGCCGCCCCAAAAAAAGAAAAGAAACAGGAAAATAATAATCAAAAATTTTTTGAAAAAAAAAGGAAAGAAAGGGAAAGGAACCTGACAGCATCCGTGATCGGTGATCCACATGATCCGGCTGAGCGTGAGATGATGCTACTGCTGCTCAGCTTTCAATGCCATCGAACTCCACTGAGGAGAACTCTAAGTGGGTAACGGCGACGAGGAAATGCGCCGGTAGGAAGGCGTCCGGCCCCCCTCGAGGGAATGGATCCGGGCTAATTGACTGACTGGCTACTCAGAAGTCACAGACACGACTTTACGGACGGCGACGGTGCTAATTGCCCCAGTTGGTTGGAAACTAAGGATGTATGTCTGGTCCTAACTTAATCCTATGGGAATCGTCAGGCGCAGCTCACGCGTATCATGTCCGTGCGCCATCCAATCTGAGTGAGAAAGGTGAGAAAGGCGAGAAAGGCGAGAGGCAAGAGAGGCAAAAAGGTAAGCCGCAAATGAGATGCGAAAGAAAAAAAACAAATCCCTAACAAAAAAAAAACAAAAAACAAAAAAAGCATATCATGAATAAAGGAAAAGGAAAATTGACAAGAAAAAAAAAAGGCCTCGTGAGCTGACCGACCCCCGAATCTGGAGACTGTTTTCCCCCTGTTCAACAGTTCCTGCGGTTCCGCTCCTGCGGTATTCGTCTTTTTGTTTCTAACGTAGACGCAGGCAACCCCCAGAATGGTATAAGCCCTCGCAAAGGGAGGGGGATGGCAGCGACTACTACTGTGTGTGCAAAGAAATACCGCACTCTGGCATGCTAAGCCCCTCCCATGTCGACCGGCTGTCCAGTTCATGAGATGCTGCATACTGCATACAGATCGTGCATACGAACGGGGGAAGGTCGGAAGGGGGTGAAAGAGAAAAAGAAGGCAGACATACAGACCGAGACGCCCGAATCGTCAGCACAATTCGGTACCAGCCACGATCTGTACAACCGAAAGGGACAGCGCGTGGGTTTTTATTTGATTTGAATTTATTTTATTCGCCCTCCCCTACGTGCGTGGACCGGTCCCAAATCGGCAACTCGATAGTGACACAAGTGTGTGGTAAACGAATGACGGGGGTTTTTGAAATCCTCCCATCTTGCAATCCAGGTACTGAATCCGACTAAACTTCCATGGGGCGTACGCATGTCCATCCTCGGAAAGTCAGTTGCCTGGGGGTTAAGACGGACTGACGTGCTGGTATGCGCAAGCCAATGGGCCATTCCGGTCACGATGACTGGCCCGGATGAGTCTGGGCCACGGGCTGCGCGAGCGAGCGCGACAGACTAGGTCAATAGAAGAAGGTACAGAGTACGGAAGGGCGGGACTGACGTACCATGAGGTGTGGTCCTTGCAGGTCAATCAATTGCCTACGAAGGGGAGACAGACCCTGTAGGTACTTGCGAGGTACCGGCCACGACGCCCGTACGGACTACGGGCGTAGAGACAGAGAGCACAGCGGCTAGTGGAAAATCAACCACAACCCGGCAGGCGATCCACCAGGCGGCCGAGTCCAGAATTGGCCTCGCTCGTCTTGTCTAGTCTCGACGCAGCGGCCGAAGGGGTTGCACGACTCCACTCTTTTCCAGGCAGGCTGGCAGAGACTCTCGTCCGGGGTTTTGCGCTGCAACCGCCTAGTGGGCGGAAAGCGCGCTTGCCGCTGCCTCTCCTTTGTCTGACTTAATGGAGAATATTGACAGTCGACCGACTAGACTAAGCGGCCAATGTTTCAACCAAGAATGCGTCTTTTTTGGGTCTCTCTCACTTGACTTGCCCGGCTGCCTCTGCTAGTGGATTCAACTTGGTGCCTTTTTCCTTTCTGTGTCTCTTGCCATTTTGCAATTTTGAAATTCTTACTGTGCTCACGGCTCCGTCACCAGGCCTGACTCCCTTCCGTGGGTCCCTGTTATTCTCACCTTTCCTGTTTGGATGTTTTGGTGTTTATTTTTCGCGGATTTTCTTTTTCGGCGTTGCGTCGCCCTATCCAAGACCAGTCCAGCTTCCCCCATCTCACGTCTGACCTACAGAAACAAAGAAAATCCTCCGAATGATGATTCTTGTCCAACATGATATGACCTCAGCTCGAGAACTAGGTTTCCAGCCCTATCTATCGACCTGCGGTCAATGAAAAGGAGATTGGCTACCCTTTCGTTGCATGCAACGCAAAAAAACGGTAACCATCTGAAGCAGGGGGAACAATACCCATCCTATCGTACCATCTCATTCTTCACTATCGCCTCTCACCCACTCGCCTCACTTCTGAAGAAGCTAAACAGAGCATCCACTTGACATTGGCCTCTGTCCCGTTAATCTACCAAACCGACTACCAGAGACCCATATCCAAATCCACGAATCATCAAGACCGAATTACTTTTCCCTTGACCGTATATATCCACACCAGCAGTCAACGAACCGGCCCGAACTCCACAACGTACCCATCAACCCCATCGTCCATATCCATACCGAGCCATCGACCTGTCTAGACACCTGTCATAAGATGAAAAGGGCAAGTACCGCGCCGCATCATATCCATGCACAGATCATAATTGAGCATGAACGGGTGCACACGGGTACGGGTAGGCAATGCACCACGATGGAGAAATAACGGCATGCCCGTTACTCCATCCGGAGATGGACGGCAGGGGCTGTACGTAGCTGGTGGGTACTGGGTAGGACTAGGGACTGATAAAAATAAATGACCAGAAAAAGAAAAAGAAAAAGAAAAGAGGAGACAGACAAAGTCTCGACTCGACAATCGACACCCACCCGCACACCCAGCCCCCTTCTGGGCCCTACCCTCAAGTCCATGTCGATATTTACTCGATGGAGGGTCTCCGGGAGGGGAAGAAGGATTCAGTGGATCTCGGAGTTCAGGACTAAGCTGCTAGATCGATGGCGCACGGACATTGAGAAGGCTAGTCGAGACTCTAGTTTAGTCGGTGGTGATGTGTCTTGATTCTTGACTCTTGGACTCTGGGTAAGACTGGAGACGAGGGCTCTGGGGAATAGAATGTAGAGTATGTAGAAGATCAGCCCTTGTCAATACAAGTGAGGCTACAGGTACTAACGGTAAGTACCCGTCTGCTTGCGAGGACTATGGGAGTAGAACTAATTAATGTACGCCCAGAAATGAAATAATAATAAACCCACATTCGCGCTCCCGAGCTACAGTACTAAGTGCTAAGCCAGCTGCTACCTTAGACAGTACACCCTCCAGTCGGAGTCTGTCTCTTACCTATAGGAAAAGCAAAACACCCCAATTGTTCCCATTCCGTCCATATACATATCTTAGTTAAACCAAGGGCCTAGACAAGTCCAGCTCTTGGATTGGAGAGGTGTATGTATGTCGCTGTACTTCGAAAGTACCTACCTACCTACCCTACTTACCTGATTTGAGTCGGCTGGCTGTCCGATTGAAAAAGTACATCCATACGTCGATTCTGGTTCTGTTTCTGTTCTCCACAGCGAGGACCTAGGATCTGATCCGGTGGTTTCTTTTCTGGGTAGGGAAATGTAATGGTGTATGTATGTACTTTTGTTCTTTGGGATTTCCGTCAGTAGGGTTCTATTTCTGTTTCTATTTTTATTCTATTCCGTGTCTTATAGCTTCTAGATCATGGATATATTCCTTGATTCATGTTTGCCACAGTATCTTCATTTTACATTAGCTAACTTGCATTCCATATATAAGGAAACAGGTAGATAAACCAACCCGTAGGGTTATGTTCTGATCCCAAACCTACAATAACACCAAACCATAAACCCATAATACATACACACACAACTATCAACCAGATAAATATGAAAGAGTAAAAAAGAAAAGACAACAAAAACAACCCCAAGTCCTCTCTAACCCACCTCCTTCATCCCCATCATAAACCGAAAAAAGAAAAAGAAACCCATGCACTCATCACACAACAAGGTAGCTCGAATCTGCATGTCAACGAAGTAGTCCAGGATTCTAAAACCGACCGTTGCATCCCATGCCCTGCCCGATCGTGTGCCTTCTGCTGGTTTGAGTTCGTGCGAGATGGGGATTTATTTGCTTTGATTTGATGTGGAGGGTTAAGGTCCGTTGGCTGATTGGTAGGGTAAGGCTATTTATTATGTCATTGTACATGTATACATACATACATATGTAGTAGGTCTGTATGTGTGTGTGTGTGTGTGTGTGCGCGGTTAGATATGGGGATAAATCTGGATCTACGGGTTATTCTACTATATATTATGGCCATGTAATTGGTCTATAAATTCGATACCTAAAATCCTTCCTAAAACGTCCATTTGGGAAAAAAAAAAAGGATACATGGTCCTCCAACGTACCTACCAACCTGCCTACCTCCCAAACAAAATATCCAATATAAACAATACCAAACAATTCATCCCTCCCTCCATCTATATTCTATATTCTATAACAATAGTAATAATACTTTATAAATCCAACCCACCACCCTCCCCTCCCCTTCTCTTCCCCCCTAACCCCATCCCACTCCTAACCAGGATCCCCTGTCCTACTCCAGGTAAACAAAGCCGCCAGGTGGAGGTGGATGGCTGCGGCGGCCAGTTCGGATCAGAATGATGTCATGGCATGGTTCATGTGACTTTTGTTTGCTTTTCGCGGGGGGCTGGATTTGCATTAATAACAGCATCCATCAACAGGGACTTTGCTATAGGGTACTCTATGTAGCTGGATGGATGGATATCTCAATGAGGTAAGCAAGTAGGTGGAGGGTGGCCTATTTGGCCCGGATACATCACACAGATATATGTATGACCATGTTGTTGAGACTCACGAGGTCATGCAACTCATGTTGGGCAACTATCCACTTATTATTCTATCATCTGTCCAATACAACCAATCAATATTTCAACCAGGTATAAATCGTCTAGTACTCATGACTACTAAGCTGTCTCTAGATAACATCAAATCACAAACTCAAAACCAAGCTCAGACAGACACGGATGGATATCGGGCCATTATCTGAATTAATAGAAAATAAAAACCAAACCGTCAATGCTTCATGTGAAAGGTATCCAACAAATAAGAAAAGGAAAAAGAAAAAGCAAAACCCCAAATGATGTGCTGGGTGGAACACGCCAAAGATATCAAAAATAGTCCCTGGCCTCTCTTGTCAAGGACGATGGATAGACTGGCTGGGAATGAAACGGAAGAAAGATAGAGAAAGAGAACGCCCATCCCATGTAGTGTGCTTGCTGATTGGTTATTCGTGACCTCGGGTATGTAAGACTGCCTGAGAGCCGTGCTCCATGTGGTCTCCTCCAACGGAAACCAATGGGCTGCAACACGTCTGACCAAGGCGAAAATGTTTCGGACAGAATTACCGGAACTTGGCCCGGCATCGTCCCATCACCTCGCCCTGGCAGACTAACTCGGCGCTGAACTCACTGCCATCAAGCGTAAGATAGATGTCAAAGTATACTCGGTAGAAGGTTCCTTGCGGGGTGTCCATGCGCTCGAAATCAGTCTCCAGATTCTTGCGGGACAGATCTGACGTAAGAGTCACGACCTCCTTAATACCTGTATGAACATATCATTAGCGTCGTCTTCACTAGCTCCCCCCCTGGAACAAAGACTTACGGGGATCTTTCGTATACTCCGGACACACATCCTCGTCACACGCGTACAAAATATCCTCGTACATCAACGTAGCACCCGGTGCAACCTGTCGGAAGAAGCTGACTTTGACTGGTTCGCCGATCTTCACCCGCTCTCCCTTCTGCACAAAGATCTGTCGCGTGTACTTGCATCGATCCCGACCGTCCAGACTGGGCACACGGTACTGCTCGGGGTGATACCCCTCTTTGAATGGTTGCAAGGTGGCCATGAGGTAGTGGCGACGAGCAACACGGTGCGTGATCACTCGCTCTGTGATACCCGCCGTCACTGCACCTTTAACGATAGCGGCAACCGAGTCCATGGGTCGTACCACCTTGCTCTGGTATTGCGGGGGCACGTGGAGCTTGATCTGCTGGAACAGGTACTCCGACGCACCGAATCCTCCAACCACGAGAACGTTCTGTTTTGCAGTTAGTGTAAATTGCCCACCGGGAACCGTATTCGTTTGAGTGTCTTCAAGAGACATACCTGTAGCGATCGGTTTTGCGCCTGGATGGCGATAATCTGATTCCGGACCAACTCAAGGATTCGGTTGACGACCGGCTCGAAGCACTGGAGAATCTCTTCGTTCGTAAAGGTCATATAACCTTCTTCGATACCGGCATCCGGGAAATCCGCTTCGATACCAACATCGACCGCCCACTTCTGCCCGTTGTTACGGAAATCGGCTTTGATGCGGTTCTCAAAGTCCATGATACACTTGGCGTACACTTTCCCGGCCGTTCGAGAGCCGTCGGGCAGCTTCATCTTGCGGATCTTCGCCCGCAGAATGTTGCTGAAGTTCCGGTTGAGGGCCGTGGAGCCACAGGAGTCACCCGATCCTGCCGTGCATTCGGCCACGCTGAAGGGCTGCTCCTCCTCGACCTCGTAGGCGATCAGATCGACGGTACCTCCACCGCAATCGACGATCAGGATCGCATCGCCCACCTTGAGGTTGAGCAATCCGGTCTTGGCGCAGAAAAGGGCCGCGGCCTCGGGCTCGGAGATCAGGGTCAGACGGTTGTCATTCTCGTCCCGTAAAAATCCGGCTTGCAGGGCGGCAGCACGCGTCGCCGCCTTACCGGCATCATTCCAGATAGCCGGCACGGTGAGGTAGTATCGGATGTTGCGCTCCTCTCGTGTGAAGACCTCGCCCAAGGTCTTTTGTAGTTGGTTGCGCATGGCCTGACGCAGCTTGAAGAGGTAATCGGCGGCGACGTCGATTTCCGACTTGCCCGGCGGGAGGGGCGGCAGGTTGATAGGATCGATGTATGTGTTACCGGAGAGCATGAGCTGCAGCTTGAACCACTCCACCTTCTGCACCCCTTGCTTAGGATATCCGGTAGGGGCCAGGGCGTCGGCGATGTCAGGGCCCCAT
Source organism: Aspergillus persii (assembly GCA_002215965.1). Classification (NCBI taxonomy): domain Eukaryota; kingdom Fungi; phylum Ascomycota; class Eurotiomycetes; order Eurotiales; family Aspergillaceae; genus Aspergillus; species Aspergillus persii. The sequence continues at coordinate 3,057,038 of NGZO01000005.1, read as the reverse complement.
CCGACGACTTTCTGATACTGATCATAGTATAGCACCGTAGGAATCTAGATGAGCAAGACAACGGAAGTCAGCAATTTGGTTTTTTTTCCCCCTCGGGGCTGATGCTGACTTAAGCGCGCACGACAGCAACAAAGCAAAAGACTTTATTTATTTACCTTCTGCTTAGTGTGGGTTCCAGCACCTGGCCACTCCGTGATAATATCCTCTCTCGCCTCGTTATTAGTGGCAAAGGCAAAGGCCACGCCCGAAAATGTCGTTCCGAAATCAATACCGACGATGAGCTGGGCCTTGCTGCGGCCGGCACCCTCGACTTCGACGGCGGGATTCCGGACTCCGTACTGCGGCTGCGGCATCCCCTGCATCCCGTGCGGAACCGGCTGCTGCTGCAAACCGTAGCCCGGCGGAGCGCCCATAGTCTGCACCGGCGCTTGCCCGTACTGCAGGTTGGTGTTGAGCGGCGGCGGATGGTGCCCTAATTGCTGGCCCGGCGGCATCGGACTGGTGGGTCGGCCGACGGAATTGTACGTGTAACTTGGGGGCCGACCCAAGGCGTTTTGATTGTTCATCGGGAGACTGGTGGTGGACGAACTGTGGCCCGATGGAGGAGAGCTGGGGGAGGTCGAAGGCGCGGGGACGAGGGTGTTGTTGGACTGGTTGGGGGTCGGCTGCGTGGGTGCCACGGGGCTGGAGTGCTTGTTCCGGTTTTTCCAGGTGAACGATTTAAACCGTGAGCTCATCAGGTCCATAAATGGTGACCACGATGGAGGTCAACGGGGGCGAGGAAGGAGGAAAGGAAAAGAGACACAAAAAGGACCGGGGAGGGGGGGGGGGGGGGGGGGGGAGAGAAAGGACGGGCGGGAGGGAAGAGAGGACACGAGGAAACGAGGAAGCGGGAGAGAAAGAGCGAGGAAAAACAAAAGACAGAAAAAAGAAAAAAGAAAAGAAAGGAAACGAGGAAGCGGAACGAGAAGCGACAGTGCAACGCAAGCAGGCAGAAGGAAAGGAATCGCAGGAAAGAGGCGGTGCGCTTTTTCCCTGTCACGATTTAGTTTAACGGGGCGGGGAAGGAAGGGGAAAATACGGAAGGAATCGCAGGGGAGCCTTGAAGGTTGTTGATTTGATGTTGATTATTGACTTCAGACAAGGCGAGGACAGAAACCGGCCAGCATTCCGAGAGTGAGAGTGAGAGTGAGAGCGAGAGCGAGGAGGGAAGAAGCGGTGAGGTCGCATGGGATGGAATGGAGGAAAGCAGATGAGCGATGCGATGCGATGCAATGAAATAAAACCAATGCGATGGGATGGATGCAATGGAGAGAAGTCGAGCTGGAAGTACCGTTGAAGTCTTATCGATGCGGTGATCCCGTGCCAGGCCGTATCGTACCGTCACAGACAATACACATGTACCGGATACGAAGACCGGATCAACTGCGGCGTTCCACATGGCGTCCCGTTCGTCGCGGGGGCACCGCCTGAGGCTGCCATTGCTGACAGATCGTTCGTCTCCTCGCATTCGACTGAATGGCGTCTATTACTGCCTGGTGGCAATTCCAAAGACAACTGCCCGTCGATGCCCCCGATGTCATCATTATTCCCTCTGCGTCGGATACCCCCCTCCGCTTGCGCCCAGTCGTTGCCCACCAGGAAGATGCCCTGGATTGCGACCCGTGGGACAAGACAAGGCTGATCCTGAGGCCCGACATCTTCTTTGTTGGGCTGCGGCTGAAAAGAGACCCATACCGTACCGTATCGTACCATACCGCCCCCATACAATACCGTTCCCCGCTCACCTGACGAGGCTCAGGCAACGAGGCGCAAGTTTTCTATACTTAGATTGCCGGTGCAGAACAAGTCGCGGGTCTGGAGAAGCATATCGGCATTTAGGTTGCATTGTTCTATATTTGTTTTATTTTCTTATCTACGATCTCTTGCGAGCCACCCAGTGCGATGGCTTGTACAGTGGCTGAAGCATGCTCTGCCGGTCCTGGATGTAGCCACACATGCGTCGTTCCTCCACTCCCTGCCGCTTCTCGATGCTGAAGCCCATCCGCTCCACAAGGCAGAATACCTCGTTCTCCGTCAGTTCCACGTTTCCCGGCTCGCCGATCCCTGGCGCATGGCCGTCATCGTTGGGCTCGGGGTGGCTGCGGTTGCTGCCGTCTTCGAAGTGCCAGAGAAGGGGGCCCACGTTGCTCCAGATGCCGCCAGGCCGGAGGCAGTGCCGGATGGTCTCGACATACCGGATCAGGTTGGGTGCCGTGTCGATGAAGAAGACGGTGGCCACGGCGTCGAAGGAGTCCTTGTGCGACGGATTGCTGTAGAGCACTACGAAGTCCGCCGCGGACATGCTCATCGTCCCAAAGGCCGTCCCGGGATGGTTGTGCGCCTCGATCATCGCAGTGCCCGGGTGCTCGTCGGGAATCATGACCTTCTGATGCTGCTGCTCTCGCGAGACCAGGTTCGAGAAATGCAGCGCAAAGGGGTACAGCGCATGCTGCATGGGGCCCAGCGTGTGGTTCAGGACCCAGCTACTCGCCAACAGCTGATGGTATGAGATCTCGTTGCCCTCGGCCGCATACCCAGCCTGGCATATTTCAAATACCAATCTTCCCAGCCCGGCCCCAGGGACCAGCACCCGACACTCGCCCTTGTCGGAGGTCCCTGGCTCGCCGAACTCTTCCCTCAGGTCTTGCAGCACAGGGTCGTAGCAGACCTCTCTTTCGGGGTGTCCTTCCGCGCTCCAGTCCCGATAGAACTGCCGAATGGTCGAATGTGCTTTATTAACGTCCGCCGCGGTGGCTTTCTCGTGCCAGTCCTGTCGAGGGTCTTCCTTGTCTGGGTGGGCCGGTAACCCAAATGAATCCAGTCCCGTGGATAGAATAGCGTCTGCGATATCGGCGTTGACGTCAATGGCATCGTCGACGCGGTTGAAATTATCCAGAAGGTTGAATGGCGGTTCTGCGAGCATTTGCCAGTGGGAGGATGGCAGCGCGTAGAATGCCTGTCGCCGACGATGCGTTGTGTTCAGGTGAGCAGTCCTTCGGTATTGCCTGTAGTTTTGCACAGCATTTAGCATTGGTAAATCAGCGCTCGGATCGGAGCGGAGAGGCAAGATAGATAGGTCCAATCGATATTGAAGCAGGAAGAATCCAATTGCTGGAGGCACGCTGTGCTAGTATTCTGCTACTGCCGTATGATACAAGCTGGAAAGACAGCCGCCAAGCTCATATACACACCTATATGAATCCAGTGCGGCAAATAGAACTCGTCTCTCCTCGGCGTCGTTCAGAGGATCGAAATCCCCAGCCCAGCTCCGAGTCTCCTCGGACTCCTCGTGGGGATTCGGCTGCGATTCCGACGCCATGGCGAGATGCAAGCGTGTTCAAAATAGACGACACAATCCGATGCCAAACGCAAATGAAGAAAATAAGAGAAACGCCGATGCAAGCCGTTGATGCGCCGAAAGAACAGACCGAAAGCAATGAGCAAGGAGGGGAATGAGAATGAGGAATGAGAATGAGGGGAGAAATTCAGACCCGCTCGGTTGGGCGGGGAAATTCAGATCCAGTCTGAACTTCACCTCCGACACCGACACCGACTGGCCCGCCATCTTTCACCCCCATACTCCGTACATCATTTCGTTCAACTACATATTCTGATTCGGTCAGAAGCCTCCCTCCTCATACGAGTACCTGCGTGCAAAATGGCGACCGAACAGGCCATCCCGCCTCCGACCGACTCCCCGGCGACCCCTCACCAGCCTCGACCGCAGGAGATCTCCTTCCCTCTGCCCAGGGCGCTTCATACCACGGCCCATATCCACCTGACGATGCTGGACACCTGCACCACCGTGTTTCTGGCGACTTCGACGCCGGGAGACTCGGGCGGGACGACGAAGCCGATGGGGAGCTTCGTCTACGCGATGCCGGATGTGAGTTCATCTCCAGCTCTCTCCCTCAGCTCAAAAGTCAATCCATAAGGAGTGGGCGGATGGATTATATGATACCCCAATTGAATCGCTCAAGTTCGATCAATTCCATTCTCCTATACCCGATTCCCTGCCCACCACCACCACCACCATCATCATCATCATTATCAACGCTAACAAAAAACACACAACAGCGTACAAACCCCCGCACCGCGATATCCACCACCATCTACACCTCCCCGACAGTCGAGTACGCCACGCGGGTTGCGAAGATCCTGGCCCGACGCACGCGCGCCCCCGTCTACGTCGGCTGCAGCATCGACGCGACGGCGCTCAGCCTGACGGTGGAGGAAGAGATGGAGGGATTACGGAAGATCGTGGATACGATCATGGAGCGGTGGGAGAAGAGGGGATGATCATGGTCTATCATCCGTTCATCTACACATGCATTCATGCATCACTTGTGTGTTGTGTGCCCCTTGACGGGGTTGTGTTCGAGTGTTTACACTACATCTGCATTGCATTTGCATGGGCGACTTATCGTGCGTGGAGTATAAAGGCGTTGTTAGGTATTTTGCGTTTGGGGTCTGTTATATCGATATAGTGCATATGTACTAGGTCCTATCCTAGACGGTCTTGTTTGGGATATTGGTGGGATTGGAGTTAAGGGTCTCTCTCTTTCTTGTCGGGTCCTTTACTTCCGAGGTACTCATGGCTGGGATTGAGTAAACTAACAGAATATGGAATGCAGCTGCGCCGTATGGATATTGCTATACTGGATTTCATATCGGTATAGTCTATTCTACTTCGTAGTGAGATGGCCACTGCATTGGTACTCTATAATTTGACAATTCGCACATCAGATAGAGGAATACCACCGTATCCGAGGATCAACTTGCATACCCACTCACGATACTAAGATGGTAGATACATAACTAGTCCGTTAGTGCCAGGAGCACCAGACCGATCGACCACAAAATCACTCATTGGAGCGTTCCGTTGCAGCGCTTTCCACCGGAAGAGGAAGGACGAGCAGATGCTGGTAGAATTACTCTGTAACTAACTAATAACATTAACAGGGTACACTCTATGTATGTAAGCAGACCGAACATCCGAAGGAAATCTCAACACCCCGTTTGGCGCGCCCACGAACTCCGGTTGGTTGAGAGAAAGAAAGCTTTGCATGACAGCCGTGGGTTCCGTCCCTCCGACTTCCGTACGACTGGGCATTTGGGCGTCTTGGGAAATTGGATCCCCTTCCTGGTCTTGTCTGGTCCGTTGTCTCTCGGCCAGTCGGTTCCGGTGGGCTGAATTTGAGGTCCCTGTACTCTGTACCTAGGTGAGAACTAGTTCGACCTAGTGGGCTGGCGTCGTTTGTTAAACCTGTTGTCCTTCGCTTTCAGCTGGATGGTTGAAACACGTCGAGACTCCACTTCGTCCACTTATTCTGTACTCTTACTCTTAGATCAGGCTGCACTGTACCTCCTCACGGGGTACTGTGCACCCTTGTAGGAGGCTTACCTACGGGGTAGTAAGTGTGTACTCTGTAAGGGAGAGTATGGGCTGATTCAGCCTTTGTCCACTTTTTTAATTGAATGCATCTGACGGGCCGACAAGGTAGTATTGATTAGTGATTGATTACTTGGACAATATGAATATCATAATAAATGGTGGAAGTGGGAATCCAGACAACAAAGTTTGGCTAATCATTCGGAGTCGCGATCCGCAGTGGAGATACTTTTGACTCTGTAAGTCACTGCGACGGGTTCATCGTCCGATTCTGGCTTTAATTCGGAGGCGGATGGAAACTAGAATGGCTGTTTGATCTGGATCGAGGATTCCGTACCGAATTCTGGTTTCTTTGTGAGACGGACTTGCGTGGGCTTCGGAATCCAGCCCGAAATGGATCCACTCCGTATGGATTTAGCGAGCTCTTTGTTTGTTCCGTTAGTTCGTTTGGTAGTTTAGGTGTGGTATGGGTATGGTATTATTATTATTATTATTATTTATTTATTTATTTTCTCGACGCAGTCAGAACTAGCCAGGCACACTCGACCGAAAACAAGACAAGCCAACATGCAACGTGCCTGCGCCGCAAACAACCCATCCTAAGACTCCGGAGGGTATCCATTATTCTCCAACTCCAAGTCCAAAATTAGACGCCCCCTGCTAGGTCGCTCGAACTACTTTAGGTTGCAGGTGTCGCATGTCATGTTGCATCGGAAGCTCGGAACCCCCCTCCTTGCGCGTTCTTTGAATGGGAATTCCCCAGGCTGCTCCCAGACTAAATTAGAAATAGTAGGTAAGTAGCCTCTAGACAATTCAATCATCGGTAACTTCGGTTGATTCATAGCGACGGCTGATCGTGCAAGAACTGAGTCAGTTCGACTTCCGTTGGTCCATGGAAGAGAATAACAATAATGATCAGGTCACGTTGCCTTTGTGTATACTGTATAGGGTAGTCCGTAGATTATTGTCAAAGTAGTTATCAGACAGGCGATAGATTACCTTATGCGAATGATGGAGATAAATGAAGTGGACGGAGAGAACGAAACGAGCCAAGCCCCCAGCCCCGGCAGACTCTCATTTCAGATAAATTGCCTGATCGATATGATGCATTATTGATTGCTTTACGGAGTACATGATCGCAGATATGAAGCCACGATCGTAAATTTTTCAGCTTTAATTAAATTGAAGAAGGCTAGATCACGGAGGTCATGCCATGCCATGCCATCCATCCCACCCGGAATGTGCCACCGACGCCCACAACCCAATCATCCAACTGGAAGGAAGGAAGGAAGGAAGGTCAGTGCAAAACCCACGTGGACCGTTTAAGTCTGTCCGCTATCCAAGCGACGTCGACATTCCGGCCGGGACTCCGTACAGAGGACAGGACGTAACCTAACGGAGTAGGGATCCTGGACGATGGCGCATTATTGCGCTGGACTAGCTGGACGAGGCTGACCGACGGACTGGACAAAGATCCGACTTTGTGACTGGTGGCCAGTCAGAGATGGCCTGCGACACGAGGGACAGACTTTTAGGCACGGAGCAAGCGTTGAGTTAGGTTGTGACTTGACTTGTTGCGGTGTAGAGTTGAGCCTACTCTGTACGTGTGTACTTCTGTAGTGTGTACAGGGGATGTGTGGCAGGCAAGCAATCAATTGTTTGTGTGCCCAGTCCGCTGCCCCATGCATGCGCGGAACTCGCCGAGGCGAGACTTAGCTAGGCTAGGGAGAACCCCGACCAAGTTCAACCTAGGGATTTAGACTTAGACTCAATGGGAATGAAATGCCTGCTTCCGAGTTCCGCGGTTCGTGCTGCTGCTTCGGCAAGCAAGTAGTAGTGATGGTTTTACCGCATGTATGGACTGGAGTACGACGTCAGGAATGTCCAACGACCCGAGAAAAAGCAATTACTCTGTATTTCCAGCATCCAGTAGCCGATAAGTGCCATCCTCGCCAAGTCCAGCACGCACATGGCCATGTCCGCCCGTTCGGACCGTAGGACAACGGACGGAGAGAAAGTTGGCATGCTAAGGAGGCGCCTAATCAGCTAGGCAAGCTTGATTGGAGCAAATTGACTCATTTCGAAGGAGTAAAACGGAGGATTCCGTCGAAACTCGACAGTCGAAACACTTAGCCGACGGGAAATTGCACTCTCGGATAAAGATAGAAACAGAAACCCCTCACGCGTCACCGAGATAGCGACGGGTTGATGAAAATACAGAAGGATAATACTAAGAAGAAGAAGAATAAGACGGGGTGCAGCGACGGACTGTCACGGGAAGAGCCACTTGGGGCCGGAATCGACGCTGGATCCAATGGGCGTCTCACTCTCTCACCTACAGAGTACGTGTGTTTTCTCTTTCCCGTGCGGCCAAGCGCTTCGGCCGTTGTCTGAGAGCCTACCCCGGCTACCTGGTGATTTTCGAGAGACTGATTGATGGATGGATTCCGAGAGAAAGAGCTAGGCCTTCACGTGAGAGCGGGAGTATGTATACGGAAAGGAGAGATCAACAGTGTGATATACTCTGTACTATGTGATCACAGCGTCATCCTCCGAGGCTCCCAGTGCGGGGAATGTACTGTATTAATAAAATATTATTGAAATAATGATAAAGAGAAGGAAAATCCTCGGGTAGAGCCTTCTGAGATCAGACATCCAGCTCTTCGGCCGACGCCTCTCAGCAAACCGTCGAGAGGGGGAACGCAGCGATCGGAATCCTTCCGTATCGAGGCGAATTGCCTCCTAGGCATTTGCCATTGATTATTATTATTATGTCGGGAAGGGGTGCGTGCAGTGCAGACGGGAAATGGGGCTCTGAAGGGGGTGAGATTGCGATGTTTCTGAGTTTCTCGCACCAAGTCCGTCGGACAGATAGGGGATCAGATACTTGGCTGGGAAACCCCGCCATGGGGGGACGGAATCTGTCCCTATTATTGGGGCAGTTTGCAATAGATGAGACGGGGAATCAGAATTCAGAGGACAGCAGGGATATAATTTCCGCGAGTCGGAAACGTGCAGGCGCAGGGCTCTAGACCCTGCCTACAGATTTGACGTTGCATACTCCGTACAGGAAGAGGAAGGGAAACTTCGGGAGTAGAAGTCAGAAGTCAACTACTGTGAGAGTGCTCCGTATCATCAGGCTGAAGGCAGAAGCAGACAGCTCGGAGGCAGCTATTATTATTTTAGGTGGAGGGCCTGTCAGCCAGCCACACGTCGGAACGTCACGATGACAAGCCACTAAAGCGGGTGGACAGGTCGACAGGGAGCAGATGGCGAGCTCACTTAACTAAATGCCTTAATAATGCCGGCTGGGCCAGACCGAAAGCAAATGCATCGTGGGAGGAACCTTACTCTTGATCGACACCGCCACGCGCTGGTCCACCGTAAGTAATATACAGGTCTGTTAAGACTCTGTACAGAGTCTGTTGATAGTTACATACTTATTATGCATGAGTAGAATGACTGCGAAAGAATCAGAAGAAGAAGAAGAAGAAGAAGAATAAAAAAAAATAAAATAAAAACAAAGGCAGCCGGATTAGCCGGGGCGACGGTTCCCTGCATCTCTGGGTCTCTCCGGCGCTGACGGCGGGAATTCGGACGAAACGCGGACTTCAGCAGGCGAAAAATCTCCGGGAACAGGAGAATACCTGAGAATTAAGAAATAAATCATACTCTGTAAATAATCAATAATCAAGAATAGTATCCGGTTCAGGGCCTGGGCGGAGAAATGTGCCTGTCGGGATTCGCAAAGCTAATCGTCCATGAAAACCAGAGTACGTACTCTGTGATGACGATGATCGATGATTGGTTTTATGGTTTATGATCCGGGATTGAGGGTTTCACATTCCGTTTGGCGACGAGTCTTTCTGCTCGGAAATTGACTTTCTTTCTTCTCTCCGTGCGACGTTCTACTCGGAGTACGGTCTGCCTGCCTAGCCTCGCCGAATCCGCCTGGAGAGCAGTCCTCCGCGAGCAAGAAGTTGATCCGGTCCACTTCCTCCTCCGTAGTGGTACCCAGAGTACCTAGGCCAGTCAAGGTCCCCAGTCCCTCGGTTTGCGAACGGGATTTAAGATCGTCCCTTTTTTTCCCTTCTTTTTCTCTTTTTCTTTTTTCTTTTTTTTTTTCTTTTTTTTTGGTTATTTTATCTTGACGATGACGTTGCGCGTGGTGGACGGGATCAGGACAAACCTCTATATCGCGACAAATATACTTACTCTTACGGTCGACGTGCTTACTCCGTAGTGCCTAGGGTCTCTCTGCAAACAGAACTAAGTTTCATGCCTTAGGCTGGTCAGCCGAAAGACTAACTCCAGCACGGACGCTCCTGGATGGGCATCGGTGAAGAAGATAATATTAATATTATTATGATAATAAGGGCAGGAAACCAGGGATCCAATCAGGCCGTTAAATCCGGGGGGTGGAAAAAGGCTGGTAACTTCAACGACGGCCTTGGATGGATCCAAGGCACACACACTTTTGACTTTCCATATTTCCGTCCGTCAAGCTGAATGGTTCAGATTTTTTTTTTTTTTTTT
>NGZO01000005.1:2999337-3045924 GCA_002215965.1 Aspergillus persii | reverse complement strand
AGGAAACCAGGGATCCAATCAGGCCGTTAAATCCGGGGGGTGGAAAAAGGCTGGTAACTTCAACGACGGCCTTGGATGGATCCAAGGCACACACACTTTTGACTTTCCATATTTCCGTCCGTCAAGCTGAATGGTTCAGATTTTTTTTTTTTTTTTTTAAAAAAAAAGAAAGAAAGAAAGAAAGAAAGAAAGAAAGCACCATGCCGCGTCTGCCATCCTTGAGTAACGAAAAGAAAAGAAAAAAAAAATGAAAAAACCGCCCCTCGGCTCTTCGCTACAGACAGACCCATCTGCCACTACTGACGGTTGCCGTGATGATCATCGAGCGAACGCCGCTCTTTATTACGGACTGTCTTTAGTCTTTACTCTGCAAGTACGGACTCTCTCGTTCTGGACTCCGTGTACATCGCTTAAGAGAGGACAAGCTCGAAATGCTGACGGTGGGAATGAGAGTTTGGCTTTAAATGAAAGGATTCGAGCCCCGAAGGCTGTCAGAAGAGTCAGGACAGCGAGACAAAAGGAAAGAGAATTATTCAGTCCGCCGTAGCCAATGGCAGATGATCCTGGTTTCATCAAAGTCTGGGTCAACCAGAACTGTTCCGTGCCAACTCTAGGGAGATACTCTGCAGAGAGATGTCAGAAGCTCTGCTGCCTGCGCCGACAGTAACGCCACGTTCGGATCCCACAATAGGAATTCGACGAAGCTCTCCCAGACTCCCAGACTCCCACTTCTAAACTTGTGGGACCAGTGGACCGTGGGATGAACGACCGACACGTCGTGATCTGAGTCTTACTCCTAGGGATGAAAAACACTGCCACTGCAGATCTCGGGATGCTTTCACCGTTAGCTTGGAGGTCTGATCTCCCCGCCAGTCCACGTTGGAGCTTCCCCTCTTCTGTACAGACTACAGAGTATGCCTGACCTTTGCTTTGACCTGCAGGCACGGAGAGGGGGGGGGGAGAGAGAAAATGGACAATGTCGAGACCTTCCCCGGGGGTTAGGGGGAATGTAATATATATATATTTTTTTTTTAGAAAGGGGATTTCTATGTATAGCATATGCATGCCTGGCAGCCTGCACGACCGATGCAATATCAGGCGAGGGATTAGGATCCCACAATTATGTCCAGGGTTCGGAACGGTGGCCGGGAGAGGGATTTGCCCTAACGCTGGGAAGGATTTGACAGTCTAGATCATCTGGTCAGCTTTATTCCTATGATTCTATCCTCACAATCTAAATGGTATACAGTAGTCAGCATATTCTGGATATGAAGAATGACCGTACCATGGAGAGAGATCCTCCAGAAATGAACCAAAAAAAAAAAAAAAAAAAAAAAGAGAAAAAAGCCACCCCAACAATCCAGCAATCCAACAATCCCACGAGGTCGGCAGAAGATTCCTAAGGATATGCTTTCTGCAGTAAGCTCCGGTGCGCATCTCCACCCTCCTCGATCCGATTTGGGTTCGAACTGGCGTCGTTTCAGCCATGTTTTTTTTTGGCTAGCCGGGGTCAGCCGAGAGACTTTCGGAGTCGTTTCCTGCCCTTGGGTCGACCCTGAAGGGGGGGGGTTATTAGTTTAGGATTTAGGAGAGGGAATTCGGTGTGGATGATTGGGAAGGATTTCGTGTCGATCGTCGCGAAGCATTCTCCTTCGGGGGTCGAGGGAGAGGGAGAGGTAGAGAAGTAGAGAGAACAGAGTCTACCGAGTCTACATACAGAGTGCGTGGCATACGAGATAAAGATCAGAATTCCAGATTTCCTTCTCCGATCCGTCAGACTGCGGATCATCTTATTGACTGGATGGATTTTATTATTTATTTTATTTCCTCTGAACTGGATCATTCCTCTTGTTCCCCTCTCCCCGTCTGGTCATCTTTTAATTAATTACTTCCCTCCATTTCTATTATTAAAGATTCTAGAAGCCCGACAGAAAAAGAAAACGAAAACCCAGTCCTTCCGAAGCCCTCCCGCGTCCGCCATTCTGCTCGGTCCTGTTTCCTTCCTTCTTCCCGTAAACTTCCTCGGATCCGGAGATTTTGCGCGTGGTTGAAGATGCAATAATCAATAATCCAGTCGCCTCAGCCTCCGTCAATTGACCTGCGATCGCCCCAACTTTAATCGCGCCAAACAATCGGCTTACCTACTCTGACGCCCGTCGAGCTGAGGGTCCTCTGGCCAGCTCTCATTCGCCCAGAACCCGGAATATCGTCCATTTCTGGGGTCGGGAATTCCCCCGTTGACCTGGCCTTCGTCCTGTGATTGTTTTCCCTCCTGCTCGGTCCCAGGGATCGGTCTAGTGCCGCTTTTCAGCCCGCGCTTGCTGCTCTCAGGCGCATGGCATTCATCTTTCTCCCCCTTCCTCTCCTTCTGCTAGACGCTGTCCACCAGATTCGCTCCTTGGAATCCCGCTTACGTTGCGTGGTCGTGGCGGGGTTCATTTCGCTCCTTTTCGCCCAATTCCAATCTATACCACCACCGTCCCCGTTGTCCCGGTCTGCTTCCCGCATGAGCTAGCTGTGCGCTCCGGATTCACCATGCAGACTCATTATTTTCGCTCGCCAAACAGCCAGCCCCAAGCGGGCGTGCCGTACGAGCTGCCCCCGGTGCAGTCGGTCACGTCGCCCTCGGGTCCGTTCCAGCCAGGCCCTCCGGGGGCTCTACTTTCCGCTCCGCCGAGCAGACCCGAGAGCGGACTGAGGATGCCTCATCTACTGCAGCCGCTGCCTCAACAGATCCCCAACCCTCCCCCTCCCCCGCCCTCCTCCTCGTACTCACGCTCCTACGAGTCCAGCGGCTCGCCCGCGGAGGGCATCTCCATGCTCCACGACGGGCCGCCGCTCAATGGACTCGCATCCGGTCCCCCGGGCATGCTGCAGCACGGCGGGGGGCCGCCGCCGCCGCAGCACCTACAGCAGCAGAAGAGGGCGTATCGACAGCGGAGAAAGGATCCCAGTTGCGATGCCTGTCGAGAGCGCAAAGTTAAGGTATCACTTGGCTGGATCCCTTGGCAAATGCCGTGATTAACCTTCAAACCATTGTTACTAGTGCGACGCTTCCGAGTCGGCCAGCTGCACCGAATGCACAAATCGCAAAGTGCGCTGCCAGTTCACCAAGGAGACCAACCGGCGCATGTCGTCGATCAAGTGCGTTCTCTGCGGTCCATGGGGTCGATGCCTTTTTTTTTGTTTTGTTTTGCTTTCATGAGACCGCGCGTGCTAACTCCATAGGCAGACAGGTGCAAGATCTAGAGAAGCAGCTGATCACGACCAAGCAGCAACTACAGCAGCTCCGATCTGGCATGCTGCGATCCGATAACCTGATGGACCTGGACATTGACGGCGCCGGACAGCCCCAGTTGAAGCTGCCGGACCTTGGATACCGGCCCCAGCGCCGGCCCCAGGCTCCCATCGCGCAGGACCTGACCGAGGCACGTGTCAACCTGCGCAAATACGGCAGAGGCATCATGCATGTGCCCACCCCGTATCGCCAACAGGGCCACAAGTCGCTGCTGGCCGCCGACGCCCCGCCGCTGCCCTCCAAAGACATCGCGGATCGGCTGCTGGCGCAGTACTATGCGTGCATCCATTCGGTCCTCCCGGTCATCCACTGGCCCAGCTTCGTGGCCGAATACGAGAAGGTCTACCAGGCGCGCTCCCTCTTGGGGATGCCCCGGGAATGGGTGTCGGTGTTTTTCGCGGTCCTCGCCTGCGGGTCGCTTCACATGTTGGAGAAGACGAGGGAAGACGACGGCAAGGAGTTTATTAAGATTTCCTGCGGGGTCATCGACGTGTGGCAGGACAATTTCACCCTCGACCAGGCGCGCGCCGCTCTGCTGGTCAGCATATTCTTATTCGAGGTGAACTCGAAATCGGCCAGCTGGGTGTGGATCGGCTCCGCAGTCAGAGTCGCGCAGGAGATCGGGCTGCATATCGAGTCGGGGCCTTGGTCGGCCCTGGAAGCTGAAATGAGAAGGCGGCTTTGGTGGGGGATGTACGCGTGGGATAGGTAAGGTTGATTTGGACTTGGGGATTTTCCTGGGTGTCGATTGTTAGCTGACAAGGTCTGTTTTCGCCGCAGACTTCTGGCTCTTGAAATGGGGAAACCCGTCCTGATTAACGATCAGGACTGCGACGTCGACCTGCCCTGTCCGGTCGATGAACAGTATATATCGGACGGAGGCGTTGTGCCCGAAGGCCAGCAGACGACTCCCCTCCTCGCCACCATCCATGTCGTTCGATCAATCGGGCAGCTGACGAGGACACTACGGTCCTCGACCATAAGCCCGGCCACGATCGACACATTTGAACGCCATTTCAATGCATGTCTCGTCACGTTTCCCGCGCAGTATCATCCCAAATCCGATCTTTACCTCGACCCCCGATCCCTCGACCCCATCATCTACCTTCAAAACGCTCGTCTCATTCTCCACCGTCACAACCTCAACCCCTTCTGCGCGCCCGAAGTCCGCGCCTCGGCCCTCGACTACTGCGTTTCCACGTCCCAGGACACGGCGCGCCTTCTTTCGCGGTGCATGCGCCCTCCGTCCGGCTCGCATCAGGGATTCGGGCCCCCGGGCAATGAGGATTGGCGACCGCTGTTGGCGTCATCCGCAGGGACCACGATGTGCACTCACATCTGGCGCTGCGCGCTCATCCTGCTTTTCCGGCAGGACTTCGCCGCCGCTCTGGTATGTGTCCAAGCAGCCGCCACGGTTGGCAATTCGCGTGCGCTCAACGCCGCTTGCGGGCGGTACCTTGTTTTCTTCTTGAAGTGTCTTCTAGACCGACTCCGCCACAACGACGATATCGAACGCGACGAAGAAATGATCGCCTACGTCTCCGGCGATCTGCAAGGGTACAGCGACGGCAGCTGGGTCTGGCAAGGCAGCGAGACGGGGACCCAGCTAGCCGCGATGCCTTCCAACATGGGCAGCCCGGTCTCGTTCGGACAACCGGAGCCCAGGGACAGCGTGTCGAACGACGGCGCGGAGAACACCGAAGGCTGGGACTGGGTGGAGCAGACGGTTCGATATCTCCAGCAGAGACAGATCGAGCAACAGAAGGACTACGCACGGAGGGATCCCAATCCCAATCCCCCGCCGTTTCAGAATCCTCCGGAATCTGCGTATCTCAGCCCCGAGGCGGCCGTGGGCCGTGACGAGCCGTCGCCGAGACGCTCGAGTTCGTCTCATTCGCGCATGACTATCGCCAGCATCATTTGATTCTCTCGTACCCAATGTATGCTTGGGTGTAAGTGTATGTTAGGCACTGCGGTGATAATCGAAGCAGGCCGGAGCAGCGGAACACGTGATATGAGGTTATGCATTACGATCAGTTCATTGATGATCCAGTGTTGGACTATGTCTACCTATGTCTTCTACTGTACATATTTTCCGTAAGGCAGTCAGAAATCAAGAAACTTGCCTTGAATGTCTCACTGCAGAGCAAAAAGAGATAAAGTAATGATCATTGACAACATTCCATTTTCTAACCTGGTCTTGCACTCATTTTTAGCCCTCACAATATTTCAATACCCAACATAGGTAAACAAACAACACACCCCGGGTATAATATCACAGATATGTACTGTAGGTAGCAGATCAGACCAAAATTTTACTTTCTCATGGGATCAATGCATGCATCCACATTTTCATTCTTTCAGTTTTCGACTACTTTTAAGTCTCCAGATTAATACTCCGCCCGAACCGCGCATACAAAGCCACCTTCAACTGCTGCAGTTCCTCGCGCAGATCGCCCAGGTTATCCTCGAGCTTGGAGACCTCGGTGTCGATCTGCTCTGTGGACGAGGAGAGCAGGGACTGCGCTTCTTCCAGCGGGAGTTGGAAGAAGGAGTCGCCGATTTTGTA
Organism: Aspergillus persii; assembly: GCA_002215965.1. Taxonomy (NCBI): domain Eukaryota; kingdom Fungi; phylum Ascomycota; class Eurotiomycetes; order Eurotiales; family Aspergillaceae; genus Aspergillus; species Aspergillus persii. Next base: position 3,040,057 of record NGZO01000005.1, on the reverse strand, counting down.
GCTGGGAGTGTTAGTTTTCTTTTTTTTTGTTTTTTCTTTTTGGTTTTGGGTTGCTTAGGATGATGGACTGGGGGATATGCTTGTGGTGGATAGTGAGGGGAATACTTACGGGACTAATTCGTCTTCGTCTGCTAGTTCTAGTTCCGTTGAGACTTCTTCGAGATCTTCTTTGTCTTTCTACAGGGGAGATAAGGTAAGGGGTAAGTTAGCTCATCGGGTATACCAAACAAGACTAGACCGTCTATCTCTCTTCTGTCAATCCCACAGCGGGATCTCAAAAGAGACAGACACAGCCAGAAAACAAAAGCAGAGGACAAACGAACCTGCTTCGCCTTCAACAAGTCCTCCAGCACCGTCTCCCGCTGATGCAGGCGACTGAACCGATTGATCTTCTCCTGGTCCTCGCGACGGACTTCATTGTCGTCGCCGCCGCCGACGGCGACCTCGTCTTCTTTGGAGAGCTGGGTGGTGTAAGCTTTTCTTTTCTTTTCTTTTCTTTTTGTTCTGCCCGTATGTATTATGGACAGGGGGAGGCAGGGAGAGTCGTACCATGCGCGTCTGCATCATCTTGGCTGAGGTGCTCTTGTCTTTCTTTCTTCTGCTTGGTTTCCCATGTGGGGTGGATGGTTGGATGGCTTGGCGGTGGACGGGCGGATCGGAGAAACCTGCCGGAGTGGGTGCTTAGTCATGTCACGTGGTAAACGCTTTTACTTTCATAGTAAATAATGTTGTCCTTGTCTAGTCAAGCCTTAACTACCTCTTCCTTCATGTATTCCGGTGTTTCATTGTTTTTCAGCCATCCAGTGATTGATGGATAGCTTTTAGATCTGCCGCTTACTCCTCTTTTTTCTTGTTCGGTCGGGCAGTCTACAAGGATTAGTGCTTATATATCTCCAAAGAACCTGGGCAAATCATCAAAGGGAGTGATATACGGGCCTATATGTAAAATCTCGTCACACCCTGCTAAAGTATGTCCCTTGCTTCCTGTCATAGGACTCGATATGACCTCTCCCCTATGCAGGGGCCGATGCATCGGACACCGATTTGTCACAATAGTTTATCCAGTTACTCTTCCCAAGCCCTGTAAACATTTTTATAGCCATATTTCTCTCCCGGCTTCAGGATCACCATGTCTCGCCAATCTCGATTATTTATGGCGTTGATGAACCGACACGGCTCGATGCAGAACCCCGAACGAGGGCCATACGGTGGATTGTCGGAAGCATCCAGGGAGTCCCCGGTGTTCAAAACGAATGCCGGTTCCGTGCTTCGCACTTCAAGATGCATTTTGCCCTTGCTGAATGAGCCCAGCGTCTTCAGAGGCTTGTTCCGCGTGTCAATCATCCAGCTGCCCTTCTCCTCCACCACAAAACAGTTGTCAATCGGGGCTCCCTCATGTTCCAGAGAAAAGTCTTCGCTAGGGACAAAGCCCAAACCTCCGTTTGGTATGCCTGTCTTATCGTCGACTGAGAGATATTTCCTCGTGCAGAGCTTTACTTTCGTGTCTTCGATAGACCCCTCGCCTGTCAGGTTGAAATAGCTGCAGAGTAACGATCGAAATTAGCATTTTATCTCCCGTCGCCTGTCGTAGTCCTAACATACCTGCGGTTGGTGACGTTGATGACAGTGCTTGTTGTCGCAGCGCTTGTCAGCGCAGCTTCGTACTCAACTGTAAGCACCGTTGTCGGTTTCCCGGCGGGTGTGCTGGGCCCATGGCTCTCCATGTACCAAACTTTGATTTCGACTTCTCCTGGGAAGCCTTCTTCGCTGTCTACGCTTCGATAGGTGAACAGCGTAGCATCAAGCCCATTCCGTTTCTCCATCGAGGGTCCCTGGAAAATGCGCTTGCCCCATCCTTTATCGCCGCCATCGATGGTATTGATGTTTTTATCATTCAGTGGCAAGTCATAGTGTCTGCCGTTTAACTTCAAACTACCACCTTCGATCCGGTTGCTTACTCTGCCAATGGTCCTACCAAACTGGGTGCCTTTGGAATGAATGTATTTATCCGGAGAGTCGTAACCCAGGACGATATTTCGATTACCCACACGAAACCGTTGGATTAGGGCTCCCAGGGCCAGAAAGCTGCAGGATGGAGGCGCTGCAATTTTGAGATGCTTGCATGCCGTTAGGGTAATGGCGTCGTTGTCATTGTGCAATACCCGTACAGTGATCACAATCTCAAGGCCCGGCTTGAACTCTGGGGATGAAAGCCGGACTTTACGGTGGCCTGTCTGCGTGGGTTGAGGGATTATCTCAACTGAGGTAATTGATTGATTACTGCCAGCGTCGAGAACCTGGAGATTATAGTCCACCGGGTCTGGGGCCACTCCTTGCTGATTCCACTCCACGTCAAAGTAGGTCTTTTCGCTCGAACTGTTCATCTCGGCAGTCAGATCCTGAGGCACTGGCGCGAGACGGATCTCCTCTGTCGACCCAGCCCAAGGCGAGTCATTGGAGCTTTCGAGATTTGGTGACAGCCGCTGAACATAGGCACGCACCGACAAAGGTAGCGACTCGGGCACCTTGAGCAGTGTCCATGGAATCTTCAACGCGCCCTTGCTCAGCATGGCCGGATCCAGATCGTACAAGATGGAGCGTCTCGTTTGGTCATCTGCACCTGCGATCTCAAGCCGATACTGTTCGGAATTGACCGGATCGATGGTGACGGTGCATTGGTCGGGCTTCGACGCGAAACTCACCTTGGGGGGCATTAGGCAGGGGACATGCGACGCACTGCCATGGTCGCTGGGTTTGCCTGAAAACTTGCCTTTCCCGTCTTTGGTGTAAGTCGCCTTTACCCAGGCATAAACAGTACGGGTGTACTGAAACTGGGAGTCTTTGACCTCCGTGGATGTCTGATCCTTGACAGGAACGTCGTAGTTCGTTTGGCCGTTGTCTTTGCCTGACAGACTGACGGTGACCGTCCAAGTGACGCCTCTATAGTCTTCATAGCTGGAGTTTTCTTTTTTGGGCTTGATCTGGGTCCAATCCACTCGCAACTTATCGCCGCTTACAAAGTTGCATGCTGGGCTGCCCTGCATTTGAAGCACTTCGCTCTTTATGGCGGCGGTTTTGGCAACCTTCTTCTGGAGTTCGTCCTGGAGCGTCTTAGCCTTGTCCTCCATGTCTTCGTATTTCTTCCGGCCTGCGGAATCCACGCCAAAGAGGGCGACAAAAGAGCCCAGGAAGGCCACAAGACCTGTCACCAAAGGGGTCAAATCGGCCAGCGCCGCCTCAGCTGCTCCCAGAGCACCGGCGACGGCGCTGACCGACGCCGCTTCCCCAGCTGTTTTTAGGGCGATTTCGACCTGGTCAAACTTCTCCTTCAGGCTGTTCTCTTGGCTTTCCACTTCCTGTTTTGCTCTATCCTCTACATTCTTCGTTTTGATTTTGCGGCATATCGCCTTCTCGAGCAGGCGCGGGCCAATGTCCGCCACTGCGATCGCTCCGAACAGTTTCGCAAATGCCACCGGATTGCTGATGATTTGCTTGCCCAGAGATTCGGCATTTCGAATTAGAAGCTTCTTGATTGCACCCCGCAGATCATTGGCTTTGAATGTCTCGAGGGAGCCGTGGAGTTGGGGTATGTCGATGTCGGCCACCGTGATGTTGGCCTCCGTGCCTTTTTCCACATATATAGTGAACTTCCCGGAGATATAGAAGTCAAGTTCCTTCTTGTTAGCCTTCTTCGAGTCCGAACCTCCGAGTGCCACTTTGAGGGAGAACTCGGTCTTGAAGACATTCAGAACTATGTTCGTCAACGCGCCGCACTTGGTGTTCCCCGTTGTCTTGGACGCCTGCTCAATTCCATTCACCAAGTCCAGAGCATCCTGGAGCTCCGCGGGCACCGGCCATTCCACCACCTCGAACCCCTTCTTCTTCGAGTACTTGATTTTGATTTTGGGATTGGTGACGTCCAGGACTTTCCCGTCGTACGTGAACTCCCCTGTGTATGAATGGTCGGACGGCTCATAACCAAGAACGACGAGCGTCGGGTTGAGATCGAGCAGAGTGAGCGTGGTATTCCCTGTATATGTTTTCATCTGTCGACCAGTTAGCGAGCAGCGGGGATAATGGTCCATCTTGGGCTTACCGTGGTATCAATCGAAATGTACGTATCACTGAGTTTGACAAAGTCCAGGTTAATCACCGGCGTATAATTTGCCTTGACCTTCACTCCCGGGGCTGCGAAGGCAGCATCAAGAGAGAAGTTATACTTGTCGGAGAACAGTTTGCACAGGGCACTGATGTGGAACCCAGTTTTGTACTTCTTGTCCCCAATCGTCTGCTCGCTTTTAGCATAGTACAACTCTTGCAGTTTCAGCTCCAGCGCTTCGTAGTCGTTCGGCCATTGTACAGCGCCGCTACTGCCGCTGCTACTGTGGTTGATCAGGTCCGTCACCACTTTATCGATGCTTATTTCCAAGCCTTTGAAGTCGAGGGATGCAACGCAAGGCAGCCCATTCACAAACATCAAGGAAGCCGTCAGTCCGGCGTTGGTGCCCAGAGTTGCATCACCCGTGATGGTCACCTCACTCTTCCGCTTGCCTTTTTCGCGAGAGAAGTTACCATCAATGCTGAAATTTTTCATTTGGAATTGGAACTGGTCGAACGGCTTCACAGTTTTGGTTACTGCAGTGTCATTGCCAACCGTCGTGGTAACTTTGAAGGTGGTGCTTCTTGGCTCGATGTCAAGGTTGATATCGAATTTGAGTTCATCCAGTCCCTCAAACGTCGCTGCCAGCTTGCCATTGATAGTAAACTTCTTCTGGCTGTAGGTGCCTTGGGCATCGCTGAGTATGAGATGTCCTCCCCACAGCGTAAGCTTTTTGGTGCTGACCAGGAACTGCGAATCCACCGCTGGTTTTCTCACCACGGCCGAAATGATAACTTCCGCTGGTTTGTTGTCCTCCACGATCATTTTCACCGCGTCGGTCATCTCTTTTCCACCAGTGAGGCTGACTTTACCGAAGAAAAGGACGCCGATTCCAGCTGTTGCCTCTTGCGAGGGTATCACACTGGATGCATCGTTGGAGCCCTGGATTCCAACTTGCGAGTAGGCGGTCTTCAGGTCGGTAGTCAGTTGCGCATAGGTGCCATCGTATGCAATGACCTCCGCAGCCAGCACCTCGAAGTCAAGAACATTGCCTACTGTGCTATTAATCTCCGGCCACAGCTTGTTCAGGTCTTTCACCACCACGGAAACCACATAATTACGACCGCCTGCCGCTTGTTGTGCCGGTGCAAGCTTGGGCCGGCCCAGAATAAGGGCGGTGATATCATCGCCGATTGCTCCGCCCAGATAGAAGAGCTTCTTTCCGAAGTCAAGATATAACTGCAGTTCTTTGTCGGCTACAGATAAAGCGGATGAGGGTATCGTCGAGGTGTTCGAAATATTCGCGAATTTGGCGTTATCATTCGACGCCAGCTGATTTGTCAATCCCTCGATTGCTTTATCTCCGTTCGCGTTTGCCTGTTTCTTCACCTTTACCTTCAAGACCAGATCACTCTCGGGCTTAATATCCAGTGATGCTGAGGCGGTGGCGAAGCCGGTAAAGTGTAGGGCCCCAGTGATATGAATGTCATAGTCCTTCGCCTTTTCCGGCTCAGCAGCCTTTCCGCCGTCTTTCGCATCGTCGCTCTTGTGTTCATCTGCCTTGGGCTCCTTTGCCTCCGTCCTTTCTGTCTTAGTCTCTCGTACCTCGACCTTCGCCCCAAGTGATGCCATCTCTATCGCCACTCCCGACACTGTTGGATTCCACTTATTCAGTCCCACGCCCCATACCGTGACCGAAACCGACGGTCTTATGACCACGTAGATTGACACGAGAGGAAGCGAGTCGGGGAAGTTGACATTCTCAGGCATCTTAAACTGCTCTTCACTAAGGAACTTCTTCGCCAGATCTTTGGCGTCATAATCGCCCTTAATATCGGACAACTGGCCCTCATACTGCTCGACAGGGTCCTGGGTGTACTTGACCGATACATTCACCGATGGAGATTTGAGGCTCAAGCGGCCAGTGAGCTGGGCAGATAGTCCTGTTCCTTTTGTGTACTTCAGGTCAAGAGAGACCTGGTCTAGCTGAACGTTCAAGCTTTGAAGGACGGTTAGCTTGGCTGATGTCTCCACCATGGCCTTGAGTTGAGAGATGGCCAGAGTCTTTTTATTCTCAGAGTCGGTCTGCACGGCAATTTGTCCGCTGATCTTCGTCACTTGAAAAGTGAAGAAATTCGGGCTACCGGATGGTAAAGTCCACGCAGGTTGGGCAACGCCTAGGAGCTCGATGAAGTTCGTAAGAGAAAGGCTGTTCGGTTTTATTGGCACAATTGAGAAGTCCACCTCTTTCGGCTCCTTGGAGCTCCGTAGGCAACTGATCTCGAAAGTTGCCCCGAAGTTATTTTTCGATACAGATCCCTTTATTTTGAGCGACGCCGGTGTTCCTTTGCTGTTTACCTCCGCGGGCACCGCGGCCTTGTAGGAGATGCTCAGGGATGACAAGAAAACTCTGTCCACTGACAAGGGTTCCAGTTGACTTATGGCAATGTCAAAAGACGTGAACCTTTTTGACTTGGTATCGAAAGAAACTTCCACCCGATCGACGGCTAGTGATCCCAGCACCGGTGCTAGGACGTTCGTAATGTCACTAGGAAGCAGCTTTGCTAGAGTCTGCTCTACCGTGACTTTCGACTTCCTGGTGAGCAGCAGCTGAATTGAACCTGATCTCGTATCGTCGTACGAGGCATCAATTTGGAAGCTGTTATCATCAAGTATGGCGCTTAGATGGAACGTCTTCTGCACCCTTCCAGAACCCAGAGGGTCATCTTGACTATGATAATTGAAGACCGCATTTACTCCAGTAAGCATCAAGCATCCGATCGAAACATTTTTACCAGTGCACGTCACACTAGCACCGACACAAGTCAATTTATGAACCTTGGTCTTGGAATAGTCCATTGTGCAAGAGGCCGATTCAAGCTGTACGCTCAGAAGGGAGCTCACTTCTGGGACGTCGTGTAGGTCCGGCAGATTAAAGGCCTTTAATAAGTCTGCTGCTGAGATGCCTTTCGGTGCCGTTATGCGCACTTCACCCGGCAGGCTCGTCTGCGGCGTTTTGATTATGACGTCTACCTCCTTGTCGCCAATGGACAATGAAGCCGAGCCTTTGGCGCCTATCAGACCATTAATGGATTCCAAGTCAAGGTGCGTCCCATGCAGTGAGATTGAATCGTTGAGGGGCCAGGAATCCAGCGATAAACTGATCCGCCAGTCCCCAAAGACCCAGGTGGTCCCATGGAGTGAGAGGGCTGGACAGAGAAGAAGTACATGAGCCCTGGACAGGACGTCGCCGACGATTGGGATCGCCGACGAAATCTTCGTCTCGATATCGCTGCCCAACCCGATTTCTTTGGCGACCTGGGATACGGTGACCCCCTTGGATGGGCCAGTAATCCTCATCAGGAATTCATGCTTGTTGCCTGGTAAAGGCTCTGCCCCGAGTCGGACCAGTAATTCAATGGAAGTCTTAAGTGTCACATCCACGTTAACTGCTATCTGCCGATGCTCCCTGGACCCTGGGTTCTGCACATCGACGCGAATTTTAGGCGGCCTTATATTCTGGACTGGGAAGCTGGCTGGCAGAATCTTTTTCCAGGCGTTGTCTGCAATTGTCACGGATAGTGAGAGGTTATCGACTCGGTAGTCCGATACACTGGCCACCGGCTGCTTCACTGAGAACCCGGTTACCGATGGTACGAGACTGTTCAGTGGTGAATCCGCAATGGGGATAGTCAGCATAGGAATGCCCGCTGTGCCTGGGAGCATGTCCGGGATTGTATCCATATTCACGTCATGCAACGAGAATAACCATTCCCCTGCATGGACGCGATCAAGCACAATTGACCATCCCAGGTCCACCTCCGCCCCTGCAGGAAGCTGCATTGAGGCCGAACCAATGAAAGAAATTTCCTGCGCAGCGGTCGCCGCATTCGTGACCACGACATTCATAGTCTTTATCGTGAGAGTTTTGCCCAATAGTGTAAGTTTCTTGTCCCACGATGGAGCTGAGCCCAGGTCACAAACTATCTTCGCATGGCCGATGAAGGTCTGTTTGGTTGGTGTATGGGAAGCCTCTACGACTGATTGGGGGAAGTCTGGCTTTAGGGCTGCAATGCCCTTTTTCACGAGAACTGCCGGCAGCTGCTCCTCGAGCATTTTAACAACGCTGGCTGGCCTATCAGTGAGAAAACAGAGCAGCTTGGGTATCATGATTGTTGCCAGTGCATCGGCAGTCATTCCCATTCCCAACAGGCATTTTCGAAGGGGCGTAGTGCGCGTTGCTTTCGCCACGGATTTGGTATCCTCGATTTTTATACCTTTCTCGAGCTGAATTGATAAGGTGGCGGAGAGGTTCAGATCGGCGCTCCATGTTAGCTCAAGTGTTTGAGTCTGAACGCGAAGTCTGGTGGGGCCAAATGGTATAGTAGAGGTATCCGAAAGGATAAAACGGATTCTCGCTGCATGCACAGCAAGAGAGATGCCATTATCAACAAAGTCAACAGTAGAGACATCCATTTTGACTGGAAAAGCCAACGCGGCCCTCTCCACGTCCAGTGTGAACCCCAATGACTCGACATGATCATGTCCAACTAAAGCCGCAAGCGCATTCACCCCAGGAAAGCTCGCAGTGATTGCTATGCCTGCGGCATTACAATAGCTTCGTAGTGGTGGTGATGCGGCCAATCTGTCATCGGCATGAGGAGGCAATTCGAGTGATGGCGTTGCGACTGCTGCGCTGGCTGCTATTGTCTCGAGCTTGAACAAGGCTACTGAATTGCCTGTCCCAGGTGGAGCCTTGACACTACCTTCCTTGATCACACCAGTGGCATTGTTCACATAGAAGGTTCTTTCATCCCCATTGTCCTGGCTTGCCCAGTTTAGACGCCACAAGTCCGATCCCGGGGGCTGTCCTAGCTGCATCACGGCACCGTTCAAGGAGCTACCCGATGTCGCCTGGATAAACTGAACAGTATCGTGCTCTTGTGCTGCGGAAGACCAGCTCTCAACAACAGCTAGAGGTGACGGCTTACTGGTCTGTATTCTGGGTTTGTTAGGCGCCGTCAGTGTCAGATATGAGGTGGTACCGGCATTCGTTGACGAGACATGATATCCGCCTGTTGGCGTCTTGAATCGGTCCGCCAGTTTGGACACATCTGATACGAGATGAGTAATGACATCGGCTTTGGTAACAATCTTGGCTGTCGCCAGCTGCAGCTCTGAAGTCCATTGATGCACATCTCGGCCGTTTGTCGGGGCGTTGTCGTCCCCGTTGAGAGTCATGTACGAGCCCGGACCCAAAAATCTGATACCTAACGAAGTCGATGTGAAGAAAGTGGAGATATCCTCGCGCAGTACATCACAGTAGAAAGACATATCCTGGACAGCTAATGCCCTTGGATCAGTCAGATACAGGATAGCGGTGCGCTTCTTCCCGTGCATCGCTAGCCCCAAGCCCACGATTGTAGCTGCTAAATCCTGGCGACTTTCCCAATCACCACTCACGGCATACGCGTCCGCCGAAAAGGATTCAAAAAAGTCATGGATGGAAGATATGCTCAATAGTTTTAGATATGTTGCTGCCCAGCTCTCGCTCGTGGTCCACCTTGCCCACTCCTCAACAGGCTTAACCTTCGATTCCTGTACTGAGTAGAACAAGGAAAAGGCTGGATCTGAAGGTTTCAGGGACTTCACCCAATTTTCGACCCGGAGCATAACTTCGGAGGGGGTGGGATTAAGTGCAGTTCCGCCATGGGCTTCGGTCAGCTGGGTCCCGAAGTTCCCATCAGCACCTTTCAGGTTCGATGCACATGCGGCCAAATACGACCTGTTCCGTTTATCCAATCCGTCGAGGTACGTAGTGGCTGATTCTGATGTGAATTTTTCAGAGGCGTAGATGTGGTTGAACAATGCTCTCGCGCGACTTTGCAGAAGGGATATCTCTTGCGAGTCCGTGTATCCTCGCAGGTTGGCTGCAAAGAGACTGCGAAGGGCCGTTTCAAGCTTGACGCCATCGGTAACAGTTCGACTTGCTTTTATGAGCTGCGCATTACGCCAGCTGCCCTGGTCCTGGACTTTATATATCGTGTATTTTTTGTCCGCAACGGCGGGTTTTATATGCCAGCCGGTGTCGTCACTAGCGAGAAAGACATGTCCTTTGCGAGGGATTTGCGGGTCGGTATGCATCAGAATATCACCCGCAGCATCTAGATCCTCATGGTCGGCAGCCTCAGCTTTCATATCAGTGGGCTTTCCAGATCCGCTGACATTGTAGGTTTTGATAGCTTCGCTAGCTGGTTGGTCACGGATAAGGCCCGACAGGGCTTCCGATGGGAATCCCAGCTGGGAGGTCCATTTCTGATCACCTTTACCAAGAACTGCGTCGATCTCAGCGAGGCCCAAAGATTTAGCGCTCGGAACCACAATCGGGCCCCGAAATGCCTGCTCCTTCGACGTCGTCGATTTTAGATACGACACCAGTCCCCTGTAGTGGTCTTCCTCTGAGCATGTGCTTATGATTGCTGATGGGTTAAACGATTCCCCGTGTCCCCCGTCTGTCCATATCTTCTTCGCTGCTGCAAAGAAATATTTATAGTAGGGTAGATCCTGGCTAACGGGGCTGGACGAATACGCTGGACCACCGTCGACGATGACGAACTTTCGCTGACCAGCCGGGCCATACTCGATGATCATTGCCTCGCCGGGTCCGGCTTTTGCCATGTGCAGGAGGGTTGTGTCAGCCATGTTAGATTGCATGGACCAGGGCTACCTGGAACGTAGGACCTGTGGGTTGGAGATGGTGTACAATATATAAGAGAAATGGCTAAATGAGATAGAATGGATTCTTGATTCTATATACTGCCTGGTAAGCGGGCAAACTAGATATATCGTAAAGGGGATGGGGATATGCATCTTGTCAAACACTCGAGCAATGCCCTGCAGGGATCGGATGGCCACGTCAGCACTAGCACAACAACATACTGAATCTAGATATCCCAGTGGGTCCTGGCTGCTAGATGCAGTGTAACCATGCGCATCAATTCACACCATGCATGTCGATGCACAGCAAGGTCCCGGCGAACCAGTTCCCCGCGCACCTATTCTTTGGGGAGGGCCTGATTCCTAATCCCAAGACAGTCGTATTTCGTTATGGTTTCTTTCAAGTTTATCTTTTTGGTAATCTCACCTTATATTCTTATATACCATAGAGGGTATGTGAATATGCATTAGAGAACCTGTAAGGAAAGGAAACAAGCGATCCTTGGAGGAGTATGAAATTTAGAATCGATCCGCAGAGCCAAATCTATATATACAGACGCTTATAATGCCCGTTTAATAACCAAACCCGAAACTAGTTATCAATTACTGTTCCTAGTAGGGGGGTTATCTCCAAGAAGCTTTACTGTAAAGCCCTACAGTAATTCTACCTAGAGTAATGTGCTGGAATAGCACTCAAGTGTTTAACAGTTCCTTGGTATAAATCTTATTGAATACCCTATATAATACACAGTGGGGAATCTGCGACCCCGACAACTACAAGAGGCCGAGGCTAGATTACTCTTACCGAATACGTTACCGGGAGGCTTGACGCTAGACTAGATGTGTATATCACAAACTGCTCAGAGTAGTGAGGGCATACCAAGCCACGCTGAGTGGAGGGCCCTAGCCACAGTTACAAGACCTATTACGTTTTCTGAGGAAGGAGATCATTCTAGCGGTTCCTCCCGAGGGGTGCCGGGTACTTCCGTGTCATCAGATAGCAGAACCCGCAATGAGAAGGGTTTGTTTGTCAACTAGCGCGGAAGCGCCATATTGCAAATCCACAACGACGAAAATTAATCGACCTTCCTTCACCGCAGCCTTTATTATTATTATTAGTATAGACTTTCAGGCCACTTATCTATCAGAAAATAAGACAAAGTACAGAGTCTATAATAGGACTACTATGTGTAGAAATGTAACAGTAGTATTCGTAGTACATACACCGTACTGCGAATATACATATAGAGTGATATTGGGTTTTGCAGTATAATATAAGAACAATAATAAATCTCGTATTATTTTACTGACTTTTTCTCTCACTAACTAACAAGGTTATAATAATGAACCTTAATAATGAGCTCCGGCGTTGGACGGGATACCACAGCAAAGTTCACAATTCAGAGGTGTTTTGCACCTCCCAAGTCCCATGCAGGACCCGCCCCAAGCACTCAAAAAATGAAGCTATGGAAAAGCGATTTCGGACTGTCTAATAAAGGTTGTGTTGATGCGTGAAAATAAAGCATTATTCGAAAGGCCTTCCAGGCCTCACCCACCTCGAAAAAGAAGTATATAAGTCCGTAATTAATTTAGAGTGATCGGAAGCTATCTGGACAACCAAATGCCTCGATCAAAGTCTGTATAGAAGGGTGCCATGGCTGTGGCAATGTCCACCATCGCTGCCACCACCGCGTCTATCGCTTTCAGACGACAGGCCTTGGCATACCTATAGAGATCCAACTTGAATATATCTACTACTGCGTACTACCGATTATCATTTATATTTCCCATTTGGGACTTCCAAAACACCCTGTTAATAATATACACTTCCGCAATCGCTGTAGCAGTAAGTTTATGAGAGAAAGCATAAACAATCTTATCCATACCAGGCAAAGGCCAACATAAGCCTTACCGGGGATCCAAGGTTGTTAGGTAATAATCTACTGTACACAGATGTAGTAGGCAATATGATGATAGTGCTATTTTGCATATCGCCTAAGGTGACGGGCTAGCGATGGACCAAGCTAAGTCCACGAACAAGGGTTGAAGTAGCATTTAGACATGCCTGGTGGAGTATCATCTAGATAGATTTCCAGGGCGGCCAAACTCCGAGCTTTGGGAGCTCCAAGTCCCACTCCTATTTGGCCAAAGCCACCAAGTGTTTTTTTTTTTTTTTTTGAAGCCTTCCAGTTGATACAGGCGGGAAACGGTACAGTATTGAATGCTAGCGGTATAATAGCCTCACTTCTGGCGTCTCCGCTGAGGTAGTCAAGTGCTAGTAAGCCAGCCCTAATGGCTGGTTTTCGCTAGAGCTGGGTACTTGGTCTAGACTCTAGCATAGCTAAAAAAAGTGTTAGCTGATCATAGTGTTGTTAGCATGCACTTATGTCCTTTTCTGACCACCCTGAGCTTTGTATAAACGCAGGTACGTATATAAGCAAACAACATTTTTTATTTTCCTCTGTACTTACCGTTAAGGGCTTATTTAGAATTTTTAGGCAGGATTTAAGCTCATTCTCCGTCCCAAAGTTCTGCCCACGATGAACTGAGCTCATGCTGGGTCTGGCAACGGCGGTAGGAAGTGTTGCATTATTCTAAAAGTGGGACCGAACGATGGGCAGAGTACTCCGTATATATGTCTCATATAGTACTAGGCAGAAAGTATGAGTAGACGTGCTAACCTCCCGCAACGCGCGACCACGCGTTCAAAAAATCCGTATACTCCACTCAGAGCACCGGACCCTATATTCCTGTCCACGACAACCCTTTACTCTGGAGTGTTTTCGATCTCTATAGGAGATGCTAAAGAACTAAAAATCTCGCGAGTGAATTCTTCTTACTTAATTTTACTACAGATAACATAGTAAAACGTAACTGAATTGGTCTCCTGGAATTTCTTAACTGTTCAACAAACGGTCACTTGCATTATAAAAAGGTGCTCACTATTGTTCTGATTCTGAACACACCAAGCCCTTCAAGCAATGTCCAGGCTATTTGATCACCTACCTGAGATTACTCGTTTTTGTTGTTTAAGCGGACTCGTTGTTATCAACGGTCTTCAATACTATGTTGTTCGCGAAAGGTGTGCTGATCGCAGCGTGCTTCCTTTCAACTTCAGTGCTGGGGTCTACCTTGCCTTCATCCATCGATGGGCAGCCGCTACCAGACAAGTGGTTCCAAATTAGTCTCAATGAGACTGTTGCTGCGGATACCGGTGTCATAACCAGAGACATCGATTCTGGCCTTGTGGAACGAACTCCTGTTCGAGTATGTGAACGAATCATCTCAGCTACCGCGTCTTGTGCTGTTATCAGCAGCTATGTGATCATATTTGCGAAATCGCTTGCTAGTAGTATTAAGGAGCTTTCAAATCAGGGCAGCTCCAATTCAATGAGTGGCACCTATCAGGGCCTAAAGTGGACCTATTACTCCACTAGTCGAAATTATAACACTACAGTTTAACAGACGACGATTTCAAGCGCTATTAAGAAATACTTGACTAATTTCGAGCATAATAACGTTTGTGGTACGCAGTGCCTGCGCTTGGATCATGGTGGCACTTGGGATGGATGGTTGAAGCTTGGGCCCATCAAGGGATTCAAAGAAAATACCTACTGCGGACCGCGTCTGTCTTTCGAAAGCTGTCTCTCAGGTGGCAACAACGACATCTAAACTAATCGAGAGATCTACAACCACTACGCCAACGTGAACATTGCCCGACTGTGTTTGCCACACGCCATTCTCTTCAGTTACTCGCCTGGGTGGACTTTTTCTGTGTGCCTCGACTCTTCGGGATTGTCTGATCCGTTTACTGCTCCATGTTTTCCACCCATCTGTTTTCCTATATTGCAACTTAGTCTTCATGTAAACTAAAATTTATCTGGGATTCAAATGTTATTTCAAGCGCAACGTCAAATGTCCTGCCATCACGTAGCCAAAACCACTCAACATAGAAAATGTTTCATACAGCTCATCCTCCTCGCCCATTGACCACAGCTTCTCTATAAGTCCGCAACAAGTGGCCTTAAGCCATTGCTGCTCACCGGTGTATACATGCATATCTGGGGTATCCTGAGCATGTGCAGGGTGAGTTCGTAGGCTAATTCGCCAATGTACACGTTCACAAAACAACCCCAGGCTATTCCTGCGAGCTTGAATAAGCTGCTGAATATGACAATCCATTGCGTTACGAACCCGGCAGCTTCAGTGGGGTGAGGTTGACACCATTAAAAATTCGATCAAGACCGTACCCGGGGCTTTGGCATGTAACCGTGCTCCAGATTAAGGGCGATGGCAAGTAAATATACTGAAATGAAATATGAGCTCACGTCAATCATGGATGAAAATGGATATACTGGCTCAGCGTTGTATATCTATGAGTACGGACTCGGAACGGCCTGATGTGGAATGCCGTGAGGTGACCAGTCTCTTATATTAGGAAAGTGTCAGTTGGCAACGATATATGGAGCATGTCAGCTTGACTGGTTTTGCATTCCGAGCTCCACACCATGCTATGGACACTAAATAAGTCATTATTTACTTTGCAATGAAGCCATCAATGAACTTCATAATTTGCTCCCCCAGAGCCTGAGGCTGGCTCACAAATGGCATGTGTCCTGTCTTGAAGTCCACAACTTCCCATTCGACCTTGGACTTCTCCAGCCACATATCCTGCAATGATGAAGGGTTACAGCAGTCATCAAGAGCGCGCACATACGCCCTCCTACCATCAAACGCACTCTCCGCCCAGGCCGGGGCAGTGGCGGGTGTTTCAAAAGCCCGAAGTGCGTGTGGCTGCATTAGCTTATCCAACTCCGGCTCAAGGGCACGGTCGCAGTCATTATACAGAACCTCCATCGCCGGCTCGATAACTGCAAGCCCCTGAGATGGCTGGGAGCAAAATTGTTAATACCTTTATAGTTGTGTACGATCGCGGTTGTTCTGGGTAGACCGTACCTGGTCGACTTTGATAAAAGGAGGGTAAGCGCCGCCTACGGCAGCCAAAAGAGATTCCCCATCAAGTGTGATGTTTCCCACCACGTAAATCAGGCCGATGATGCCGGTAGAATGGCCTTGGGCTCTTCTGGTGTCCTTTGCAAGTTCTCTTGCGGCGCCGCCTGCAACAACACCCCCGTATGAATGTGCGATTATGACGATATCTTTGCCCTCTTCGTTTAAAAGAGGGAGTAATACGTTCTCGCGCAAGGAAGCGATATCCTGAGAAGAGGACACACTGGCCGGATCAGAGGGGTTGCAACTGGGGTATGATCCAGGATGTGTTGCATATCCGGCTTTGCTGAGATACGGTAGCAATTTCTCGAAGCCCTGAGGTGTGCCGAAGGCACCTGGAACGATAACGATCACTGGGAGGCTTGCGGAAGGCATATTAAAGGAGAGTCGGATTTGAAGACAAGTGGCTGGTTTGGTATGTTGAAGAACAAGGCCGAGAAGTTGGGATTGCTACCAGAATTAAACAAAAGAAGTCGGAGTGGCGGAGTCGGTTGTAGCTATTTATCATCATTTGATTAACTAATCTTTCCATTTTTAATGTACTTCTATGTGCTGTGCCGCACGCTAGTGATATTTATTTCGTTGTTCTTTTGGGGGCTGAACCCCATCAGGCTGTACATAGTCTGGCAGTGGGGGTCTTCGCCGTGATGCGGGCCTTAGAAGAAACCCTGGAATATCAACTTTTCAACGGTCGCCTAGACCCTTCTTAATAATCCATCTTTCCAATCTATTCTTCAAATTCATTTATGCGATATGGGAGAATCAAATCCATAGCATCGTAGTCCCCGGAGATATTTTTCGTTTCCAGACCCATCGCCTTCCACATATTCCAGAAACCTCTGAAGCTCTGGCGCCACCTTCGCAAAGTCGGATATTTCTTGTCAATTACAGTGCCAATATTGCGGTCAACAGCCTTGCGCCCCGCGGGGCCTTCTTCCCCCTCATGTCAGCCTGAATATGTAAAAATCAGAGGCTGGTCGTCGAGGATGACTTCGTGTCCCCTCCTCAACGCCCAGGTCAGGAGCACTCATAGGTGTTTTAGTTAAAGCAAAGTTAATATCTAAATTAATAATTATATTATGAAAAAGATACACTTACTCCTCTCTAATATAAATATGTATTTTAAATAGATAGTATATTTTTATAATACCACCTATAACTACCCACTATAAGATTTAATTAATAAAATGTAGATGCAATCTACTATTATATATTGAATGTGTTTTTGGGTGCCGTCGAGGCCAAAAAGGGCATCTGGAGCAGCTATTTCTGGCGTTGTCGGCCCCGGAAACTTTGTTAAGACGGGTAATCCGTAGGTGCTGTCACGGTGCAAGCCAGTACTATGGAGTTGTGTTCTGTTCTGTCATCCTGTTCCCGTTCTCGTCCCTGCCAGAGGTTTATTATTTATATATGCGAGCGCAGTGCAAAGCCAGAGGCTTTGCATACTAGTCTTTTGCTAATAGTGCAGTGGTAAGGACCACTGAATGCGCCCAGAGGTCTGCACCATGACACTTCGAAACTTACTAGAACCAAGATACTTTATTTATAAATCTTATAATTTCAGATATGACACTCTAATTTAACTTGATCAAGAAAATTTTAAAGCGTATAATCTAATATATTTTAAAAGAAGATTAATTATTCTTATTCTTATTTGGAAACTTAAGCATTTATATATAAAATAAGAATTAGATTAATTAAAAATTTTCTAATTATTTCCGGAAAAAATTCCATATATAAAGCTCTATTATTTACTTGGTTGAGCCCCGATTCACAACACGGTGAATTCGGTCTTGAAGCGTGGCTTGTTCAAGTCCTGAGTACAGGCCCGGATTATTTCATCTTCATGATCTTTTATGCTGCCGAAATTGTCAGCGATCCTCTTCCTCCCTTCACGATAAGCATTCCGTTAGTTTCACCACGTACGCCCAGTGAAGCTTGCGGAGCTGGATGAGACGAAACTCAATCTCCAGGAATGATTTGCGGGCGGTAGAGACACGTGAGGGGATTGCTTCGAGTGAAGTGGATTGAAAATCTGGAATTTGGTCGTCCATCATAGCGGAAAGGGTAAAATGTGTTAATAGATATGCTCCTGTAAGGCCGTGAGGGAAAGCCTCCTTAAGAGCCTTTTCAAACTGCGCTACAAGAGAATAGGATTTTAACAGCTCACACTGAAAGCCTAGGCGCTAAGGTCCATCGGACGAATGTGTATGGAGATTTTCAGCTTGGTTATACAGAGTCAGGAAATCCTTGTAAAATCGAGACTATTGCATAACGAGGAAATTGCAGTTTCGGCTCAATAGTTGTCCCGAAAAGGACAAGATGATATCATGTAGCTTCTACCGAGGTAGACTCCAATAGGTGTCGATCTTGGAATAAAGTTACGACAGAGTAAGGTCCGGGGGTGGGATAATCGTAGGTTACGTTTAGTAGAATTTGGAGGCGATTCAAGCCTGGAGTATCTAGTTTTTTGACATAGTTACAAAGAAAATCTCATTCATCGGAAGATAGTCGCGGTACTTGTTTATTAATCAATATTTTGTTGAACCGAGGTGTTGAATAATCAAGCAATCGAACACAATCGGGTAGATCTGGATAGGTCGTAGTTGAAAGCATGTGGCGGCATTCGAAACAGGTGATTCAAACTCCTGTTTTCTTTCTGTTCCGGTACAGATTTTCAAGTATCGAGGTTTCATTAAAGTTCTTATCTCTTATATGGTAACTGTGGGATGCTACAGATCAGAACCTGGCTACTCCCTCCGACACTCAGAATATCTTGGAAACCCCTCTTCTGATGATGCAGCACCACGCTGGCTCAGTGTAGCAACCCGAGGGGTTCTCGAAGCATGCTGCGTCTCACAGTCTGACCGAAGCGGTGAGCTGGATTATGGACCATGACCAAAGCCAGCAAAACTGGTATGATGCTCTACTCATAGCAGCAGAGGGCACAGATGATCAAAGCCCAGAAATTATGAGAGTCATTCTTCTACGATTGGCAGAAAATACGGTCATAGAAATAGTTCCCGGAGTGTGTGAGGAAGCTGAAAAAAGTGAGTTTTCTGAAGATAGAGAATGTTACTATTGACAAGATACTAACATTTGGGGGGGGGGGGGGGGGGGGGGGGGGTTGGGAAAGTCGATGTTGTGGGTGCGAAGCAGGGAACGCTGGAATGTCTGGGGCCTTCCGATAGCACAGGAGGACATGAACCAGCAAGTTTATGTTTTATCTCTTTGGTTCTCAGGAGACTATCTTAATTATTCGCGATCAAAAGACTACATAAGTGAACTTGATTCAATGAGCATTTCAACAACGTTCTCATTCGATATTCTCAACTACCCTGATTGGTGCGGTTCCTCATCGCCTGTTTGATATTCCAGTAGAATGCGAGCCAAGTAAAGGTTGATACTGTGGGTTTTGCTACACGGTACGTACATTTAACATAAGTGCTAGCCTGCGCAAGGAAGAAGCAATAATGGATACTATATTCATGCTCACGCAAATAGTGATCAGCAGAAAATATAATATATCTAAGAGCCCCCTTTCGATAGCGAAAACAGCTTCTACCCTGGTGACAGCTTTTATTCTCTGGGGCCCCACGGCCAAGACCCTAGAGCAGATCATTAATTACTGACCGAGGTAATCGAGACTAATCAGCTTATTGTGTTTCCTCGGCCACTCTGTCTTCTAATTATATCATAGTTGAAGTTTTATATAGTATAGATACATATAAAAAAGGCGATTCTTTCGCGCACTGATTCGTATGAAGCGCTATACAAATCATTATCCCTAGCCCACAACTTATTTCCGAAGATCCTCGCCTCTTCAACAGCATTATTAAAACCCAAGCATGGTGTCCAAAAAATTGCTTCATACCCAACGTTCTGGTACACTGGCTCAGAATGCTCAACTCCCCAAGGGACCAAAGGGTGGCCTTGGTCTTGCGTACACAAAGACAATCAATACGATCGTGATTCTGACGGTCATTTTCTTCGCGCCTTTGTCGTTTACATATTTCCTTGACCACTCACATACAACAAATTTGAGCGACAAGGTGCTGGCCATTCTCGTATCACCTGAGTTTGCATATGGGAATGGCTCGGGCACTCTCTCCGATGAGAATGGGGGTCAAATACGGATTTATCTCCGCAACTTCAATACCATGTTCTCTCATACCATTGCTGGCTCTATAGTCATCATTCTTGGCCTGGTTCAATTCAACACGTCCTTCCAATTCAGATACCCTGTGGTCCACCGGTCTTTGGGTCGGTTATATGTTCTATTGGCTGTGATAATCAGTTGGACTTCAAGATCTTTCTTGGCCGAGGCCATGCCGGCGAAACGGGTTTTCTCTGGAGATCCTTTCGCATATATTCTATCAACGCTATCAATTGGCGCTTTAGAGACGATCTGCTTCGCAATCTATGCTATCTGGAATGGTGACACCGGCTCACATCGAGAATTCATGGTCCTCAACTACGCGTTTATGCTTTCAGCACCAGTTCTGAGAGTATGTTGGCTCACGCTTGGTCAATTTTGGCATGAAACAAAATTCGTGATCAATTTGTATTCAGCTATTTTCAGTGGACCTTTCTTAATCGTTGCCTCGATGATCTATCTTCGTCAACAAAGCATTCGTTCTTCCAACGCAATTTTGATCAGCTGGAAAGCTCGTCTAGGCGCGATAGCATGCGGCTTGTTCGGACTCCTCTTCCAGATCACTAAGGGTCCAACATTCAATGGAGGGTCCCATCCAAAAGCGTTCTGGTTAGCCCTTGGACCTCAAATATGTTTCTATACTATACTATTCAGCAAGCTGGCTCGTGCGGCGAGGTTACGTGGAGATATGGGGTCCTACACAGCCTGGACCACTTATCTCAATGGGCTAGTCAGCGCTCCTATGTGGAGTATACTTGTCTTGTATGTTGCGCGAAATATGATGAGTCTTTCCGAGGAAAGTCTCGGAATGATTACAATCTCCGGCGGGCTTGTCCAAGGGTTATTCAACTCGTTCGTCATTTATGTGTTCGCGACTTCGAAATTGATAACCCTAAACCAGGGTGTCATCAAGCATGATTGAGCAAATCGCTACACTTGAGTCGGACTCCGACCCCTTCTGGCTCGGAATTCAATTCTCCGAGCTTGTTATATCAGGAACGAGAATCGATTATTGATTGCCTCAAAAGCAGTTTCTAATGAGACTGGTGACTGAACGCAGACTGAACGCACCGAAGGTTTTCAAGACGTGAGAGGTGGGATAAGGAAGAAAAGCTTTATCTACTTATTGCGTTAGAATAAAATTAAGGTTTAAGGAGGCCAGTATGGTACAGGAATTGAAATTTCCAATGACGGGGGTTAGTCTGTTTGCTTCTGTGAGTAGACAGTGTTGCATGACATCTTGAAACAGGCTGACCCCTGAAGTAGAACGCCGTATATGTCTTTTGCTCTCTGAGGAACAAATTTAGAAAAAAATGGACTAGATCACTTGTAGCTGTGAGCCTTCAAAGACGGCCGCAATGTGTCGGCAGGTGAGTATCATGGATAATAAATCTTCCAAATATCGCGAGTTACTCAAAATAATTAATAAAATCTCGAACGGCAGTGAAACCAAGAGAGAACCGATAACTAACTAGTAGCTTTGGAAATCTTTATTACTAAGCGGGCAAAGTGGTTCGATCGCAGTATTTTATTAAGGGCTTTTGAGATATCCGAAGGGTAGAAATAAACCCGGAGATGTAATATATTAATTTTAGGTAGGTTGTGCTCGAGGAGATTTTATTTAATCCCGTTACTAAAAAAAAGGTTGGATGGATTTAGTCTTATATTCTTACATTTGCGGCGGCCAAGAGAGACACGGATGCGAAATAAGAATGATAAATAGAAGAAAGCATGCGGGTATAATAAAGAAATTTTAATTTATCTAGTTCACAGTATTCTAAATTGTTATAGGAGGGTGAGGCTATGTCACGGTCGCATGCATATCGAATATATAACGCTGGAGGTGCATCTTACAAGAAAAGAGCTTGTTGTAGACATTACATCTTATCTCATATGACGAAGACATTTTCGCTTTACACGTTTCGTACAGTAACATCTCCATGGCTGGAGAATTTGTACGTTCGCTTCTCTATGTCCAGACCCTGGAGCCTGAGTCCAGCAAAGTGTTATAGCGCGGCTACGTACTATTGATGACAACATGCAATATGTATCATCTCCAAGCATGAGGAGGAAAAGCTTGCCGCCGAGGGCCGTTTTGTGAGCGATAGCAAGTTTCAGTCATTGGTTTCACGTGTGCCCGATGAGCCAGAGCCAGCATCCCCTGTGAAACGCCTGCGCATGGGAGCCTCATTCCATGATTGCTCCGCAGATATGTGGCGGGTCTCAATGCGCACCTATGAATATGGCGCGTCGCGGAATTCGTCGGGCTTCTCAAAGCAAGGGCCGGAATGGGATCCATTTTCTGTGTCGAGATATGGATTATGAAGCGTTTTCTATGTTGGCCGTCATGTGTTTCCCATCGTATGAGCGAGATCCTGTGTGCATGGCCATGTAAAAAATGGCCGTTTTGTATGGAATACACGGGTGGCCAGCCCGCTTACATGGCCAGCTCGCTTACCGGATACGTTATTGATTCTTACAAGTTACACTGCTATTCCAGCGCCCACAATCACAATTTCTGCGCTGCGACTGGGGATTTCAGGCCCCCCGAATCCTTTGCGGGTCATAGTCGAGTTTTCTACTTGTAGGCAATTGCTTCGCAGTATTCAATACGCTCAAATTGGGATTAGCAACCTTTTTTTTTCGCAGGGACACAGATGGCTTTCAGATGGAGAGATAACCTTCGGCATTGATGGTCGAGAGAGATGGAAGAAAACGGCCACGTACAGAGAGAGAAAAAAGCAACAGGGGTAAAGCACGTGCAACAGGCAGGGATTATTCTCTAGCTGAGAAGACCTCGCATTACCATGCAACACCACGAATTACCACACCTTGCCATGCACATGCCACCTTAAAGTATAGAGTGGCTGGCCCACATGGCTCATGGTTGTGATATATGACCGAGTTGCTTATCTACTATCAGGAAGAATGCAGGGGTGGCACAACCAGGAATGCAGCAACGTACCTTTCTGACACCTCACAACTACCCCTGATGACACGTAAACAAATGGCAGAGGTTTTAAGGAAACTCCAATTCCACCCTTCCTCGACTGCTGGCAACTCTAGCCATGAATCCCGCTCATTCCAAGTGGATGAAGCCAAGTGGCGGGCCCATATTGCAGCACATCTATGATTCCTTCCTTGGTGGCCCTCCCTTTGGCCTCAAAGGGAGTATTCCGCGACATCCACCAGGAGGAAAGGTCCCCTATATGCCTGCATGGAATCTACACCTAGCGAGTTTCCTCTTCAATGGGACGCAGCTCGCCATTCCCCATATTTACACCCTTTACACGGGCTCCAGCCTGGGTGGCCTTGCAATATACCTCTACAACAGCATTTTCACCCTGTTGTCATTTACCCTGGTGCTCCCACTCATTGACTGGTTTGGCCTCAGGTACGGATATCTTGACGGGCACCAGCACGAGCGCGACACTGCTCAGGACCGCAAGTTCCAGTCGGCCCCGTTCAGCCTTGTTACTTTGAGCTTTCTCCGTCCTATCATGCCGCTCCTCCTCACCTCCCGCATCGACCAACTTCCCCTATCACCCACCCTGGTCTGGTTACCCATCAAGATGGGGATATATACAATCGTGTTAGACTTCTGGTTCTACTGGCACCACCGGATCTCGCACGAGCTGCGCATCATGAGGCGGCTGCATCGCACCCACCACCTCTCCACGCACCCGTCCGCCGCGATCTACGTCCTTTTCGACGTCCCCGACGAACTTATCACCTTCGTTATCGTCCCGCTCTTGACGCTCGAGACTCTGCGCATCATCGCCCTGCCGCTGAGCTTCTACGAATGGTCCGTCTGTTCCCTGGCCGTCATCGGGGTCGAACTTTTCGGCCACTCCGGCCTCCGCATCTATGCGACTGCGTTCACGTTGGGCATCTTCACCTGGCTGCTGCGCTATTGGGACGCCGAGCTTTGTATCGAGGACCACGACCTTCATCATCGCTTGGGGTTTGCGAAGCGTAGTGGGAACTACGGGAAGCAGACTCGACTCTGGGACCGTGTGTTTGGGACTTGTCTACCGCGCGTTGAATGTACTTCCGGGAATATTGATTTTGAGAGCCCGATTTGCCTATTTTCGGACATTTGGCGCCTGGTGCGAGAAGTATGCAAAGGGAAAGGGATATGAATGGCATGGCTCGAAGAGTGCCTAGTACTTTGTACAGCTGGTGCATGTCTTGGGCACGACCGTAGTTGACCTGGGCTCGGCATGAAGTGTTCTTTGCATCGGAAACTCCACCATTTTCAAGTACTGGGTTGCCTCAGACATTTTATCGAGACGATTACACCAGGATAGAGGCGGTCAATAATACACATAATCTAGACTACCTTTACAGATGCACCTCGATTGCAAGTGGGTGTTAGATAAATAAAGCTAGAGGAGCGATGTGTCGTGTCGCAAGGAACTTATCTTATGGCTCGGCTGGGTAGATACTCGTCACATTCTCTCAAATAGTCCGTGCTCTCTTATGAACTACATGAAATAATGGCAGAGTCGTACTTCATGAAGCCCGGATCAAAGCTGCTCCTCGTTCAGCTGCCGCATACACGGTTGGCATTATATCAGGGGGAAGACACTGGCATCACCAGACTGAATGGCGACAAAATGAAATACCACTGGGAGCATGATACAGTAAGGCTAATATTTTTCGGGGGATTATATGCGTATACATTTCTTAGTAGTCGAAACTGGGATATAATCCTTATCCAAATCCAGTGGTTTAGTTTCACAGGAAATAGAAAGATAATACAATGGTTAGAAGGCAAACACTTGTCATACTATTCCCCCCTCTATATTTTTATCTTTCGTTTCCTGTTTCTAAGGAACACTGTCCTGTTTTCTACTCCATCATATACATGGTTTAGTTCTGCATTTATTACGTTGAATCAATGCACTGTTAAGCAACTTGGCTATAGTTACATCCTGTATTGTATTTATCCTCCTGTTAATCGCTCATCTCCTTTCATCACCCAGAGCATCATACCAATCCAGGAACCTGCAGCCACCACTGTTATGATAGCAGCACCAGCACGATCTGCCGTCCCTATTTTCCTAGGGGCCGTATGGTTATCCTGTGGGTCCTGACTGTCCGATCCAGAAGTCGGGTCGCTTTTGCTAGTGCCTCCAGTGTCCGCTGTCAATGGTCCCTGCTCCTTGTGTTTGTCGTTGAAAGGTTCCATAATCGCTGAGAAGATACTTAAAGCACACATTTCTTCATGCATGCCTGTAGTCTCGTCAAACGTATCCAGATACCATCGCTGACCACAGTGCTTATGATCAGCGAGACCCGTACACTGCTTAGCCGCCCCTATGGCTGACTGCTGCAATAGTGGCATTATTGCATCTGCTGTGTAGGGCATAATCGAGGCCACGAAGACCAGCCATGAGGATACCAAACTCTTAAATGTATCTTGGTTGCCGTCACACTCAACCGCGCCTTTCGATTCGCAAGCGACTTCAGACATAATCTTGCCTTTGAAAAAGCGGCGGATCGTGGAATTCAATAGGTTATCGGCAACGTCCTTCCATTTATGTTCGGTTGTCTATATAGTATGTCAGCAAGTTCGCTTAAACCATGTTGGAGAAGTGAGCCGACTCGGATAGCCCACATTTCTCGTACCAAGTTATACATGTATGCAGCACCGCTTAAGTAGATACCATAGTTGTATGACCATTGGTCTCTACCGGGGCTCTTACACTGGTCGTTTACGCTAACGGTGTCGTAAACAGACCAGGTGGAGTTGTCTATCAAGGGTACCGATACACTCCAGTCCCAGACCTTCTCTGCCCATTCCGCATAGGTGTGGTTGTCTTTGAGATATCGGGCAAGGCGGCTAGATAATTGAAAAAGCCCGCCATTAGAAACGGAATTCTTTAGATTGTAGCCTCCATTCAAGAGAACCCGCTGCCATCGTAGGCCACCATGGCAATTTGTGGTATCCCATTCTCGAACTTGGGTGTTAAATACGCCTTGGGCCAACGACACCCAGGACGGCTGATCGTCTTCCTCAGGGAAATTCAACTCAGCCGCAGTCATTGCGGCCAAACCCCAAAATACCTGATCATCATTGCCCAGGAATTGGGAGTAGTTATCGGGTAAGTAATCATTATGCCCCTTCTGCCAAAGGAGAGCCTGTCGAGTAACATCGTTATAGGATGTATCGCCCGTCCAGTACCAATATTGCACCAGGGCCATACACATTTCACCACCGGTCCACCAGGTGCCAGGCAACTTGCCAGGAACCTGCCCAGATTCGTTGCCGTGATAATACGACATCATATTGAACGCGGCCGTCGCAGCAGCATTTTTAATCGATTCTGCCAGAAGAAATGTTAGCCCAAGCCGTGAGGTGGCCACTCCTGCATTTAGGAAACCGAACGGACCGGGATCGTTGATATCAAGCGGAATCCCCTCCGCAATCCCTTGGAAAGCCGTAAACGCTCCCAAGGCAATAATCAAAGAGCGTATCATCGCACTGTTTGCTCGTGTCACTACCCGACACGACAGTCGATATGACCCAAGATCCACGCTCCTCAACCCGGAAAGAAAATCTCAATACAGGAGTCTCGTCTTTGGCTGTTTCCTTTGCCGCTCACAAGGGGTGGTATGATAGCGGAGGCATCGCATTTAGTCCATCCACGTGCTTATTTCTCGGTCTTAAATTTAACCATTCGCGAAGAAACACGGGACACAAGCTAAGGGGCTACGTAATGGTACCCCGCTGCTCCAGTTTGCTTACTTCAAGCACTTGTCGCTTAGTTCCGAAACTTGGCCAGTGATAAGGCGACTACTCATGCAATCCGGAGTTACCGCTGCCACTAATGTCCCTGGATCATCATTAATAAGGCGAACTTCTTGCGGTCGGACAACAAACGGCCCCCGATAGGCGGCTCGTAACACTGAGCTACCATGAGTGGATCAAGGGGAATGTCCCGGACATCGGCCCCTAAACCACTCCGAGAGTGATGGGGATGGGGATAAACTAAATTCAAGCCCTATAACAACACACCTGGCCAGAACGGGAGGAAGATTATGGAGCATGAAGGAATGAGGCGGCTACTTATAAACTAATTATCCATGAGGAATGTATAGAAACTTGATCGAACATTTCCAACACTGACGTTACGAGTATTGCTTACGTGATAAGACCAACGGCACATCCATTTTGCATGGTTACATCTGAAAGAGGGCTGTGCAAGTTGGGCCGAACTGTTTTTTTTTTTTTTTTTTTTTTTTTTTTTTGGTTGTTAGGATACTTTACATGTCAACAAAACACCAGGCGCTTGGTATGTACGGTATGGTGTAGACCAAGTAATGTGTATGCCCAACAGGTAATGATTTCATTATCCCAGGTCTACCCTATTCCATGTGGGATAGGGGGTTAGACTGCGGTAAAATTCGTCATGGGTCATCTTCGCGCATTTATGTGTCGACACAATAGTACATTAATAGTGTAGAACAGAAAAAACAACTGCGCTATTGCTCAGACAGCCATGTGTCAAGGAATTCCGCGTCTTGGCATGGATAAGCTTTCCGAGAACCGTTAATCGTTGACATATATAATGCTGTGGTCTGGAGGTAAATATTGGCCCCAAGTATAATTAATAGCTTAGGGATAGCAACTTGATGGTATGAATTGATCATGAAATTGATTGCACGCACAGGAATTGTGGGATGCTGTTCAATACTTGGCTAGTACCGAATAGGAAGGCATATGGTATTCTTGAGAATTGTTTTACCGGACTATGTATGGTTTCTTGGTTATATTAATCAATATACGAAGCAATATGATCATTCTGATTCTGCTCGATTCATTCTCTTGGCAATTCTTTCGCCTTGGTGTAGGGAGCCTTTATAACCCCTCTTCGTCATCTGACTCCGGTTGTTATCCCTTATGCATCATATTATCTGACATACCCCCTTAGATTTAAAGATTCCTCTTTTGACCTTCTTGAAATTATTCGGCTTTAATTTGACGCTCTTGATTTGGACTTCACTCTCTGAGACCTAGTTGGTCCACGAATGCTTTGGACTTCTGCTCTGGGAGTGCCTTGGTTAGTCTATCCGCTAACATCTTGTCTGTAGGCGTATGGCTAACTTGAGTTCTTCCTTGCAGAATTCTTCTTGTAGAGCTTGCTGCCTGAGCCAGTGATTATGCATATAACATGTCGGAGCTTCGCCTGCAATTAATCACTATTTTTATAAGCCGAAGTGTTCGAGAATTATTGCATAATACTCTTCTTTTGAGAACAGACTTCTTTATTTCCCTATAATCTATTACTAGTATCTATAAGGTGCAGGGAGAATCAGGTTACTCTATAGATAATATTTAAGGATAAATTAGTATATAGCTATATTCAATATAGCGAGAAAGCTATCTTAATTAACTTAGGTCTATTTATTTCCGTAGAAATAATTAATAACTATCCTAAGTTTCACAGGAAGATTCTTATAAACATATCATCTATAGCAAGAACATCTCCACCGTTAGCTTTAGACACGAACGGTAGTCTTGTCAACGTCGAGCGTCTTCCACAGAAGGTAAAGATAGTCACTGCAACGGTCCTTGTTAATGTCAGATAACATGTCCTGGAAGCCCATATCTCCAAGAACATCGAAAGATAGCGGGTCCTCAGAGCGGTATAGCTGGATATTAGTGATCTTATTAGGGTTATTATCCTGCACCTGGGGGAACAAGTAGCGGTACTTGCCACCGGCACTGATAGTAAAGTCGCCACGGTCCTTGTTGGGTCATTCTGAATGACGATCCGCATGTTAGAAACAGCTTCCTTCACCTTAGTAGACCAGACGGGGACCAACTAGACAAAGCTATTAAACATATTTAAGTTAGAAGGATGCATCAAAGAAGGAGTATAGGTAAGCTTTTATATTCTACTAAATCCTTTATTCACATCGGCCTTGCTATTACCGACTATTTGGATAGTATCACCAGGCTCGCCGAACTTACTATCTTCAGTCTTAATCTATTTTCCTATCAGTAATAAGATTCCTTATCGGTAATTTAAGCATATAATAACTTATCTTAATACCAGAAAGGAAGCGGTTCTGCTTAAGGGTCACAGTAAATTTAATCTTAGTATCATTCTAGGCATGAGGCCCACCAAGAATAATATTACCATGAATAGTCATTCCAGGACCATCAAAGATGCGCTTATAGATTTTGTAGCTGTCACCCTTGCCGACCTTGACTATTGGAGCGTAAGAGAAAATTATAAGCCAAGGCCCACTAAAAAAAAGAACGTTATGAGACTCCACCGCGTTCCTGACATAGTGGGAGACTGGTAACCCCCTTAGCAGCAAGCCAACCGCAGACGTGTTTCTTACCGCAGAGGCCCTGCAAAGGAGTCTTAAGCAGTAGACCTTGATATACGGAAAAAATTATATTCTCTTTATCTATCTTTACGGCACACTCGTCGGTCTCTATTCTAGATTAGAGAGTAATTTAATTTAGATCTTTATGTATATATTCGACTAGCTAGTTAAAATTCTTAAGAGCTAAGATGCAGGCTTAGTCTTCTTAAAAAAGGCTCTCGAGATCTATAATAGATATTATATAGTAAGTTATATATTTAGAGTTGTTATAAACGTAGATAGTGATTTTCGCGGTATCTAGAGTATTATAAAATTATAGAACGATGAAGTTTTTAACACCAACCTCTTCGATACACTATTTAAGAAAAGAATTAAATCCTTACTTACTGTGACGATCGTACGTCAGGTTGATCGGATGCTAGGTTAGCCGGATGCCGAGATGCGGGATATGATCGGGATATGATCTATGGGAACGTTCCACTACTGGTCTACTATTTAATCATCCTGCATCCCCCTCCCTATTTCCTATTTCCTTTCCTTTCTTATGTTTAGTATTTCGTCGAACCGCTACCTAGTAATTAGGAATATAATTTCTTTAGTTTCTAGATCGAGCACCATTATATAATACTAAACATCCTTTATTAAAAGGCCCTGGCATCGTATCGACTGATTTTTTTTCTATCTCTATCTCTAGAATCTATTATTCTATCTTTCTGTTCTGCTGATCATACAGTTATACACGAAACCGATTCCTATTAACTATCACCGACTCGATCATCTCTACTCTATCTACTTAGTACCTTTAGGACTAAGAACTCTGTCTGCTCTGTCTACTCTACTCTAGCTGTAATAGCTTATCCGAGAGATAGTATCGCGTAGCAACTCTCTCTATCTCTGTCTCTATCTCTATTTCTGACCCCTTCTAACCTCTCTGTTTCTTTCTATTTTCCTTTATCTCTTCTATTACTATAGATCCAGTGACCTAACTACGAGCTGAATTTCACGAAGCTATTCAGACTCTCTAAACTAAACTCTATACTAGAAGCTGACCGAAACCTGCCCTTCCTGACCCCGAGAAATTCGCCGGCTAAATCTTGAAATTTAACACGTGATTACCTACTATACAAGCTAAGCTCCAGGTAGATAGTGAAGCTATTAGTAACGCGACTACTTAGTTCTACTATATCTATCTTAATCTCAATAGTAGCGTCCAAGCCATAATACTTCCCTAGTTATACGAGGCCCAACAAGCCAATATCTAGGACTACAATACTATTCTGGATCAGCTTAAGCGTGTTTACGATAATCCTAACAAGGTGTATAAAGCTAAAGACCGTCTACTCGGATTAAAATAAGATAATAGAGAGACTTTGGCCGCGTATATCGTAAAATTTAAACGTGTACTCTACGAAGCACGTGGATAAACCTAGCTAGATACTACTAAGATTTCTACCTTTTAACGTAGTCTCTCTCCTACTATTAAGAACCGCCTTGTCCAGCAACTTAATCTATTAGTTAACTACCCTAGATTTCTCCGTGTAGTATAATAACTTGCAGGATATTCATTTACGCCTACCTCTTTAGGTCCTAAGCCGTCTACGAAAGTACCAGATTCTATAAAGATTGGAGCGATTTTACCGGGTATAACTTTACTGACTACAAGTACTAGTAACTATTATGCTAAGAATCGCTGTTTTCGCTATAAATCTTATAATTATAAGGTTAAGGACTATCCGCAACCACCCTTAGGAGCCTCTCGTCCACCTAGATAACTCTGGAATTAACAGATACTTAACGCGTTGGAAGCTCGCTCTGATTTTAGTAAATAATTAACTTAGGACAAGCAGACCCTTTACAGGAGGGTAATATAACAATCGTATGTCAGATTAATCGGATACTAGATTAGCCAGATACCGAGATGCGGGATATGATCGGGATATGATCTATGGGAACGTTCCACTACTAGTCTACTATTTAATCATCCTGCATCCCCCTCCCTATTTCCTATTTCCTTTCCTTTCTTATATTTAGTATTTCGTCGAACCGCTACCTAGTGATTAGGAATATGATTTCTTTGGTTTCTAGATCGAGCACCATCACACTTACTATTATCTTTATATAACTACTAGTATTATCGAATGAAAGCCTTCAGCTCTACGAAAAATTCTTTAATAGGGTTAAGATCTGGCGAGTAAGGTAGGAGATAAACCAATTTAATCTCTTTTTTAGAATATAACCGCTGTATCCGTTCAGAATAGTAGAAAGAAACATTATCTATAATAAGAAGAGATTTAGATTACGGATATAGATAATAATACTGAAACAGTTCTATAATAAAATTCTTTAAAAAAAACTATATTAGTTAAATCCTAGAATGCACGGGACAGAATATTCCACCTTCTATATATATAAAAAGTATTTAGTATCTCCGATCGCGATATAACTTAGATATTTATAATACCGCCCTAAGAGAAGACTAACCAGTTCATCTAAACCTTATACGTTTATCATATCTAGACTCATCCATAAAAATAAGCTAATATAAACGGAACTCTGAGATATCATGAAAATAATCATCCTATAAGTCTTAATTTTACTCCCTTACCTTTTATTATACATTCTTCTTTAACCATCCCTGGAGATGAAGTTCATCGCTAATAGTGGACTTTGATATACAGCATTTCCGGAACACAGTGTCACCACTTACACACTCCTTTGTTTCCCAAACACGAGTGCCAAGGCAACGTTAACCTACAAGAGAATCGTTCCATGGGTATATAGGGACAAGCAAAACCAGTTACACCACCTACCGCGCTCCTGCTCTTTCAAAATACCACTGCCAAGACACTAACCCCACAACAAGGTGCACGCAATATGACCCACTCGACAACATCTTAAATATACATAAATACATGCTGCCTATGTCTAATATTATTTTTTGAATAGCATGTCCCAGACAGTTCAGAGCCTTTCTTTACTGACCGGGGCTTCGTACACGACCTTCCGCAACCAGGACCTATAAGACTTGAAGACCCACCACCTCCACTGGAAAGTTAATGGAGTTCCAACTATAAAATTTGAGTTTGAAAGAAGCTGGATTTCCTAATAAGCATCTATTAATTACCACTTCACCGTAGTAACCTACGTCAGGGTTCGGTCATTATCCATTTAAAAACAAGTGGTTACTACTAAATCCGTACTCTAAGCATCATCTATTCGTGTAGAGTAGATATCTTTGATCGGCCAGTCTTTTATTGCCCCAATGAAAGACGCGAAAGCTCGTCTGCATACTTTCTCTCGCCCGGCAGTAATACGTAATTGACTAGGAACAATATAAACCCAGTACTACTATAGCTATGTATAAGTATGTTCGTCTTCTCTTGTAAAATAGTAAAAGTTTGTCCTTTGTCCATATTAACCTGGATTATATCGATTCAGATACCTTTCCTAATTACAGTTAAAATTCATCTCAGTGGTTTAGTAACTCTATAATACTGCAAAATGAAGTTCTCCACTGTCTTTCTAGCAACCTCCGTTGTCCTGTCTGGAGCAAGCGCTAGAACACTTTGGGCAGATGTTGATTTAACTTATCAGGTTTGTTGGAAAGTTTGCTGGGACCATGTGCCTCGGTGCCCTGATGGCTGGGTAAGAGCATAGTCATTTTTATTCTTCCTGGAACATGGCTAACACTTAAACCACAGTATTCTAATAATTTAGGGGTAAGTGCATAGTCATCCTTATTCTTCTTAGAATAACGCTAATCCTCAAGCCACAGTCTAGTGCTCATGTGAGATTCAAACTTACTAATAAAATATCATATTCTGAGGAATCTGCTAATATAGTATCCCAGCCTTGTTGGACTTGCTGCAAAGCCCCTGACGACGAATTATATAAGTGGCTCTAGTTTAGTGACCCAGTTTCAATCTCACGGGTGTTGTTGAATATCTGGAATGAAATATGGAAATAATCCTGTTTTGGAGGATAGAGTACCGGTGCTGGGAAGCAGATTGTACCTTACTTGGTATTGGTATTATTTAATTCTCCTGGGTCGAATAATAAGCTAAGTTGTTTTGCTATACATGTCTATTTTCTAGCAATGTGCTGGGAAATATTGTTTCAGCCTATCTTTCTAAACTGCATTCCCCTGTAGCGAATTAATAGGTCAGTCAGGGCTTCACCCGCAAATATCGCAAGCAACACCTACACCGACCGGTACAAGTGCCGCACGTATCTATCCTGCGCCAAAGCTGCCTCTTGTACAATCGCCATCGTTGCGTGATATTTTGTAAATTTGTTATAGTCGAAGCTAGAAAGCGCATGGAGCGCAATAGAAACGATTGTGAAGATAATAATGGAAATCTTAAGGAATGCAGTCCTAGGTGGATTTCAGTATGTAGAAGTTACTTATAAACCACCGCTAGCAACGTGACGGGTATTCTAAAGCGCGGGCCATGTGAGACCGGATTACTTTTTAAAATAGTTTAGTGTGGCTGGGCACCATGGCTTGGGAGAAGAAGGAAGAGTATAACTGGTGACACTGTTTTCCAGAAATGCTGTATGCTCGCTAAACTCATCTAGCAAAAATAGTTGCATTTCCAAGAGATACAATCCAGGTTTTTCTAGGTTAAGAAGGGCTTTAATCATAGTAGATGTTATGTGTCGTAGCCGTCCCTTTTTTTATGGGAGGGGCTTTGATACTGCCGAATAATTTAAGATTTAAGCGGATTCTGATTATCACCCTTGCTGCAGCTAGCAGTCTTAGCTATTTAAGATATTATGAGCCCATCGCTGCATATTATATCATGAATGAATTCAAGTGTAGATTGGAGTAAATTAGGCGCAAATTGGCGAATTGACATAGAGTTAAGTAAGTAGAAACCTGGTTAATGTTAGTAAACATGGCCATAGTTATATAATACTACCTATATTCCGTCCACCGACTTCGCGATCCTGTTCTTGATCTCCTCCCGGAGAGGAATGCTCTTCAAAACTAGTGATTAGAAATTTTATAGTTTCCTATCAAGATATTTCACGACATCCGTGCTAGTTTATTATGTGTCTTTTGTTCATCCACATGGAAAAGACTGTTTGTGATCAAAAGATAATCTCGAAAAGATAAGTGCAGAATTCGAGCTGGTGCCCCCTCGTTGTTTGATATGTGAAGGACTGGATGCAAACGATCTAGCAACTCGCTGATCTCATCTGCTGACATTTGCAGAAGCAGGGCAAGAGATTCAATGGATAGTGGAGCAGCAAGCAGAATAACAGCCCCAACAATATCCTGGAATTCCTCCGTATACCCGTGCGTTCAGGTCGATGCCGTTTGATGGGAAGGGGGAGTTCATTTCGCAGACTTTGAACACGTCTAGTTCATTGATTGGAAGTAAGATGTCGGGTCGCTAATTACCTTGATAGCTATTATATGCGGGGAATAAATTATCTTCGATAAGTTTGTGTATCCACTGTTTACTAATACTATTAGCACTAATATCTAGTTAATAGAAGAAAGAAAGAGATTATATCCTTAGAAAATCCTCCCCCTGTTTCTCCGGCGACATCCGTGATAGAAAGTCTGCCTTCTTATTAACAACCTAT
Source organism: Aspergillus persii (assembly GCA_002215965.1). Taxonomy (NCBI): domain Eukaryota; kingdom Fungi; phylum Ascomycota; class Eurotiomycetes; order Eurotiales; family Aspergillaceae; genus Aspergillus; species Aspergillus persii. The sequence goes on along the minus strand of NGZO01000005.1, from coordinate 3,005,132 downwards.
CTTTCCACGATATTAGTTAAGGTAGCTAAGAGTACGATATAGAACTCCTTTAGTAATACTAAGAATTTATCTAAAAGTAGGATCGGGTATAGATTTTGGGTAGTATATCTGAAGAAGCATACACTCCCCTCCTAGATAGCCAAGAAAAGCCGAGTTAAAGACCTCCTTACTACGCTTCCGATCTTTATAAGAAGCAAGGGTTACTAAAGCAAGAACACCGGCCTTTCTCAATACCTCCAGACAGATCTGCGGCATGCGAGAAAGCGGATCGTTGCTTCCCATGGTGAAGGTGGGCTGATGAACAGGCCCATGAGCTGATTCAAAACTGGTAGATATGTTTTGTCCATCTGAGTTGAAGTTAGAGCTGCTTGCAACTCAAGAAATTTCTGAAGTTGCTTTTTGGAATGCAGCCCTTCCTTGATAAAGTAGCATGCTGTGGATGCGAAAATGAATAGTGGAACAGCCATCCGTACTAACTCGTCGATTACATCTTCTCTAGAACAAGCCGGGGGAAGTAAGCTCTTATCCGGTATATTTGAAAGCTCGTATTTGAGGAACAGGCGGATGTCTTCTTCAATCACTGGGGCAGGAATCTCATGGAGAGCCAGATCATGATGGTTTGTTTCCTGTTTGAAACCAAGGCGAATTGGAAGTTCAGGTCTGCTCGTTAAAATAACTCGGCCTTCATGGTCCGCATTGCTTGCACCGCGTATTCCTCCGAGCCACTAATCGCCCATGATAGAGCGTTTCTGTACGCAGCCAGCGAATCATGCCGTTGGGCGGTGCATCCAACGTCCGGCCTGGAGTAAGGGTCACACTCCACAGCCTCATGCGGCAATGGGTCTCTGGGGGGTGTCATAAACTTGTCCCACTGAGCATGGCATCGTAGACGGCCGCCCATAGCTGCTCGCCGTCGTCAACCTTCTGTCTAACGAAGCCCAGTTGAGGCCGGCTGACTATGGCGCCGGGATGAACCCATTTCTATGGCGCCAAATCGGTGGTTGAGGGTGCAGGGGCGCCAGATCCGGTGACGAGTACACTGGCGACAGCGAGTGCAACGGCTTTTCTGAGCAACATGGGGCAAGATGACCGCCTGATTGAAGCCCAAGCACTTGACTCGTAATAAATTTCCCAGTCGAGAGTGGACTCTTGTGCCAGTGCCTAAGGTCGGGCTGTCGAAATGCGCACTTTCTGTGCTCCTGCAAAATGATGTCGGGTGGACATGGTAATTCCTAAAAACGGGTCGAACAATTGAGGGGCAGCAAGTGGGGGGGTGTTTGGGGTTGTAGATAGGATAGTACCAAAAAAAGAGCCTGGCTGAATAACTGAGTGATCCTCTGACGTGCGAGACAGTCGAATCTTGGCGACCTTCCGGCTAGCACACCGCGGGTGAGCAAGGATGTACCGAGAACACACAATGGGCAAGTAATATTGTCATTGATGACGGTAGAAGACGTCTCATAGGTATTCCGAGATATGACCCCAAAGTCCCAACTCGGCAACGGTTGCGGTCCGGGGCACGTCGGTGGAGGGTTGGTAATGACGATCTGAACACTACGGCCACTAATAAACTATAAATCAAATCCTTCTGGTCGCCGCCCAGACCTTCGTCGCAACACTTACCCGTCTAGGACATTTAGATTCTCGGAAGCCTTCCTCGCCGTATGGGGCGCCCGAGGTAATTATGATTATATATTCTGAAGATGCCAATCCATCACATGCGAAGGGCTGGGCACAGTGGACCAAACCAGGTTATAAAGGTCCCGGAATACCCCAGTCATGCTGCCCCTACCCCCCTTCCCCGCGGTGAGCCTTGAAGCGATATCTTTACCATGGCTACTAGTGGGCAGAACCCCAAAGACTCGATGAAGTCCACCTGGCATTCGCAGGACGGCAGCCAGTGGACCACGGCGCACTGGCTTCTCAAAGTGATGGGCCTCGATTCGCCCTCCTCTGATCGTGATCAGGTCACCCCTGTGCACAAGAAGACGGACAAGGTCCCATACGCTCCAGAATGGCAGTTCCATCAATGGGTTCTGATCCACGCGGTTGTTCCACTGGTGGTCCATCATGTCTACGTGGACTACATGGGTCGGAACATGTCGGCCTTTGCGGCGTTTTTCTTCTACAGTATCGCCTTCAAGGCGATCGCCATCCATCAAGTTCATGTCCTTCGTCGTCTGGGCAATATACACGGTTTCTTCGACGGTGACAAGCACGAGCGCGATGGGATCCCTGATGTAGGCGTGAAGAAAGTGGTGAACTCGATCTTTTCCGTGTCCACATTTCGCCCGATGATGATCGTCTTCCTTGCCTACAATGCGCGCCAGGGCCCAAGCACAATCAACTGGCTATGGCTACCCCTCGAAATCGGTCTCTACGGATTGATTCTCGACTTTTGGTTTTATTGGTACCACCGGATTATGCACGACTCCGATAACCTCTGGCAGTACCACCGAACCCACCATCTGACCAAGCACCCGAATCCCTTGCTCACAATATACGCCGATTCAGCCCAGGAGTTTTTCGATATCGTGGGAATTCCCATTATGACGTACTTCAGCATGAAGCTGATAGGCTTTCCGTTCGGATTCTACGACTGGTGGATCAGCCAGCAGTACGTTGTTTTCACGGAGATTTTAGGCCACACTGGCCTCCGCATGGAGGCCACCGCTGTATCAACCTTGACCTGGCTATGGAGGCTTCTCGATGCAGAGCTTGTAATCGAGGACCACGATCTGCACCACCGGAAAGGCTGGCGGAAGAGTCATAACTACGGTAAGCAGACTCGTGTTTGGGATCGCCTCTTTGGGACCTGTCACCCTCGGATCGAGGGGCTCAGAGACAATATTGACTACGTCAACACGGTGTCTCTTCCGCTTGTTTAAATCCCGGAGAGGGAATTAATTTCTTGCTGAAGTCCATCTCCGATTTCGCCCCATCAGGCAACTTCAACGATGTACGCTGCTCAAGGATCCTAGAGGTCATATGGGAAGAATTGGAACTCCAATAGTAGGGCAGGAAATATGGGTACTGAACCTACCGGAATAAGCACGTTTAGTCCAGGAATAAGCTGTCTCCAAAAAGAAACAGCTGACACTGGCAAACACTTGTTCCAAGGATCTCGGAGCCATTTGCATCATGATGGTTAAGAAGCGCGGATCTGGAGTTGATGGAGCGGGGAGCATTTGAGTATTTGAGTACATCAAAAGCTCCAATTGTGGGGGAAGTCCTTGATGGATAATACGTGCCTAGTAGTATGGGAATTTATGATTTCTATTATGTATTAGATGACCAACATGAACCAGCTCTTTCGTTGCTACCCACAGTTGCCCAAATTCTTCCCTCCGGCCACATCCTACTACAAGGCTTCTCAGCATGTTTTCCTTTTTAGATACCGCTAAGGACCTAGGCCTCACTAGTTTTACGAATGTTAGGATCGTGTATTATGCTATGCCGCATGACCGTCTGGCCCAGTAAGTCTCGCGTACGTTACAGTAGTAGTACAAGCGGCTCTTGCATTGATATTTATATCTAGAGGAAGGCATGCATATCTCACATTCATATGTCGGTTGAAAAGGCATCAAAGCATGTAAAGACAGATCATGCTAATTAACGGCGGTAAATGGTAAACTCCAGGCACAGGAACGCGAGGTAGGCAACCAAGAGCAGTACACCTGCATACCTCCCCAGTCCCAAAAATATGACAGCACAAAATACCAGAGAGGACACCCAAACTGCCACCAGCTCAAAAGGCACGAAATTATCCGCCGCTTGCACCTGATACCCCGCCGCCGCGACGACACCAACACAAAGCGTCAGCAGAAAAATGTTGCTTCCTGCCGTTGTCGCAACCATAATGCCGCCGTGGCCGCGGGAACCACTGAGAATTGCAACCAGTTTCTCTGGGAGAGTAGTGGCAAAGGAAACAACTGTCAGGCCGAAGACTGTTCCTGAAAGATGCAGGGATTCAGCGATGGTGACGGCGCTGTGGGAAAGGATGTATCCTGACAGAGAGAGCGAGATGAATCCGAGAATGAGTTGGAATATGTGGTAAGGAAGGCTCCTGTTTTGTCTACTTTTTTTGTCCGTTGATGATAGCGCATGCTCATTCTCGATGAGAGGAGAGGTCTCAGAGAGAGCGGCAGGATTGACGAATTCACCGTCATCGCTATCACTGGATTCCCCATCGCTATCGCTGCCTGATAGTTCTGGGGGTGAGGCTACGCCCTTGTAGATAGCGTAAATGATAGAGACGATGTAGAGAGCGAATATGGCAATCAAGACCCCACCTACGATCTGGTTTAATTGGTTGAAGAATGCCAGCACCACGAAGAGCGTCGTAACCACGAATAGCAGGGCTGAGTATATCTTCGCGCTGCGGTCAAACTCCAGACCCTGAGGGTAAAAGAGAAGCCCCAAAGAAAAGGCGCCAAGAATATTGGAGATAGTCGAGCCCATGACGTTCCCAAGGGCTAGGGGACTGCGATGCTGCAAGATGGCGGCAACCACCACAGCGAGCTAATTAGGGGGTTAGACAAGATAGACATTGGATCGGATTATACTGAACTGCAGACCTCTTCCCATTCAGCGCCAGCTGTCAAGAGCGCAATGACAGTATGTGAGATGCCCAGGCGCCGCCCGACAATGACGGTGTGGTCGATAAACTTATCTGCACCGTAGTCAAGGACAAAAACGCCTGCAATCAAAGTAACAACATTAAAACACAAAGTATCCCAATCCACCATTGTTTCTAAGTGTACTTCATGTATGTCGAGGGCATTGGAAAAATAAAAAAAAGGGCTGAGAGTAAGAAGATGAAAAAATTAATAGGTCTTGAAAATCAAGCTTTTTGCCTGTCCTCGACCGCCTTCCACGATGTGGCAGAAATGGGCTTGGCAAAGAGCTAATTAATACGCCGAGTTTAGTTAATTAACTATTAATCCTTACAATATATATTTAATAGATATTTATAGATACCCAATAATTAAAGATAGATATTAAAATAATATCTGTATCCGCAAGATCGCAGATACAGATTCAAGCCAAACCTGCAGCCACGGATTTGCCGCAGCCTACGCACGTGTATGTATGTTGAGCAAAAAAACAAAGAGCAAACAAAAACATACAACAGCCTGTATATGTCGGTGGTCACCCACCCCAGCGCCAGCGGGCTTGCCGCTTTGACGCCGACGCTCCGGCCGTCCGGCGGCTTCAGGTGAAGCCTTCAGTCCCCTGAATATTTTGCACCCAGACTACCAGAAGTCACATTTTGACATTAGTGCAAAAAGGCAGAAAGGAGGGGCAGGCACGACGTTATAAACATGGCGCTTACATCCTCCCTCCCTTCATCCTTTTCATGCTCCAGGCTACTCGATCAATATGCGTCAAGATCTAGCGGGGAGATTTACGTGTGTGGTCAACCTCGATGACCACGACAACAAAGAGATAAAACGAGCCGTCCTTCCCAAGACAGAGGCGGACTATGAGAAGACTCTTGAGATATTTGACCGGTAGATAAACACTTCCAGCACACAGAGAATCTCCGCTGATGTTTTTAGATTCCTAGAGTTGCACCCCACTGCCCGATCTCCCCCTGACATCCAGACCTACAAAGCCTTCCTTGAGTTCGTGGCTAGAAACACGGATGGGCGAATCGAGGAGAAACCTGTACCTGACACCATTGAAGGTTTTCGGCGGCACTTTGAGGCAGGCTTGGCCCGGAACCGGGACTTCCATGTCCCCCAAAGCATGTCCACAACAATGAAGGAGGTTCGTTCGCTTGAGCTGGGTCC
>NGZO01000005.1:2882729-2932123 GCA_002215965.1 Aspergillus persii | reverse complement strand
ACAGGCACTCGAACTTGGTGACGTGAAGCCAGCAGAGGTTAAAGAACAGATTAAGGCATACCTTACCTCCAAGCGTGGAGGAAAGTGGCTTTTAATTTTTGATAATGCGGATGATACCGAGATGTGGTTAACGGCTAGTGACACAGCTCTGGCCCTTGAGGACCTTCTCCCTGGGAGTGAACAAGGCCGTATTCTATTCACTACCCGAAACCGAAAACTTGCCATGAAGCTGGCACCATTCAACACTGTTCCAATTCCAGACGTGGATAAAGAAACTGCACTAAAAATCCTCCAAAGAACATTGGAGAATGAAGACTTGCTCAAAGATAGTGCGATATCAGCTAGGCTTCTGGAGCAACTGGCCTTTCTACCTTTGGCAATTACACAGGCAGCAGCGTATATTATCGAAAACGGTATAAGTTTATCTACCTATCTTGCACTCCTCCAAGAGCAGGAGCAAGACACTGTGGAACTCCTTAACGAAGACTTTAGAGATCCAGGACGCTATAAGGATATCCAGAACCCCGTGATCAGTACCTGGTTAGTATCATTCAGACAGATTCAGCATCAGGAGCAATTAGCAGCAGACTATCTCTCTTTCATGGCCTGTATTAATCCACGGAATATTCCCCAGTCCCTTCTTCCTCTGCAAACATCCAAGAAACAAAGCATTGACGCTTTAGGGCTTCTGAATGCGTATTCATTCACCAACAGCCAGAACATGGATATAAATATGCACAGGCTTGTGCATATTGCAACCCGGAACTGGCTTAGAAAGAATGGGCTGTTTAGTTACTGGATCAAAAGAGTGGCTGATCATATGCAGAAGATTTTTCCACATAGATACTATACTAATCGACGACTTTGGCGAGAATACCTTCCTCATGCCTTGGCACTTATGCATGAAAATGAATTCATTATACAACAGGAACAATACATAGAGTTGATTGAGAAGATTGCAAGTTGCCTTGCTAGTGATGGAAGATATCACGAAGCAGAGGTACTATATAACAAGCTGATGAGAATTAATCAGGAGAAAAATGGTCAAGAACACCCATCTACTCTGACCAGCATGGCGAACCTAGCATCAACCTACCAGAATCAGGGACGATGGAATGAAGCTGAGAAACTGTCAGTGCAAGTGATAGAGACATTCAAGATAGTGCTGGGAGCTGAACATCCCGACACTCTGACTAGCATGGCGAACCTGGCATCAACCTACCAGAATCAGGGACGATGGAATGAAGCTGAGAAACTGTCAGTGCAACTGATAGAGATATCCAAGACAGTATTAGGAGCTGAGCATCCCCACACTCTGACTATCATGGTAAATCTGGCATCAACCTACCGGAATCAGGGACGGTGGAATGAAGCTGAAAAGCTATCAGTGCAAGTGATGGAGGCAAGGAAAACAGTGCTGGGAGCTGAACATCCCGATACTCTGACAAGCATGGCGAACCTGGCATCAATCTTTTGGAGTCAGGGACGATGGAATGAAGCTGAGAAGTTGGAAGTACAAGTAATGGAGACAAGGAAGACAGTGCTGGGAGCTAAACATCCCGACACTCTGACCAGCATGGCGAACCTGGCATCAACCTACCGGAATCAGGGACGATGGAATGAGGCTGAAAAGATGGAGGTGCAAGTGATAGAGATAAGGAAGACAGTGCTGGGAGATGAACATCCCTCCACTCTGACCATCATAGCGAATCTGGCATTAACCTACCGGAATCAGGGACGATGGCATGAAGCTGAGAAACTATCAGTGCAAGTGATAGAGACATTCAAGATAGTGTTGGGAGCTGAGCACCCCTCCACTCTGACCAGCATGGCGAACCTAGCATTAACCTACCAGAATCAGGGGCGATGGAATGAAGCTGAGAAACTGTCAGTACAAGTGATGGAGACAAGGAAGACAGTGCTGGGAGCTGAACATCCCTCCACTCTGACCAGCATGGCGAACCTCGCCTACACGTTGAAATCCCAAGGGAAGCTTCCATATGCTTTGGCTCTAATGGAAACATGTTTTGAGTTGCGCAGCAAAGTATTAGGACCATCGCACCCGGATACGCGGTCCTCCTCTATTGCTCTTGGCGACTGGATGGATGAGTATAACTCATCCCCAAACCATACACTCCCAGCAGCGCCCACTGAAATCGAACATTTACAACATCCACAGGAAATTCCACCAGGGTCTACAGCAGGTATAATGATCGCTCAGTCGCCCTGTGAAGAGCTCATCAATCTACCCTACACCCAGAGACTCTCAGTTACAAACTTATTTATTGGAAATCACCCCCTTCTTATCGCTTCCAGAACACCCTCATCCACACCGGGAGGTCAAGACTTACAAGACGTTGATTAATTTGGCGCCACCGTCGTCTTCGCCATTCCACTGAGCAACGGACGAATTGAGCCGTAGGAATAGCTTACTCTCAATTTTTCAACATATATCTAGTATGTACAGTATATTGTAAGTGCCCTTGCATGGAAGGAGCAAGTGCACCACTAACTTTGAAAGAGCCAACCTTCAATTCACGAATCACCTATTGAATCGAGTAAACTGGTTAGTTAAGATTTCTAGGTGATTAGCCACCAAGTGGAACCACTTCTCTGACGAATTGAATTCGTTGTCGTTAGGTTCTAGATCAGCCGAATGGATGGATTGGACTGTGTGCGATTAGTAAGATCAGTGAGCGAGCTAGTTGTGTCATTATAAATTTTGCGTTTCCGGGACGTTGGTGTTCCCCTGTGTGACATCTTTCGCCGTTTTGTTGGATAGCCACCGTCGATGGTGGCTGGTGTAGTGTAGTTGCGGGAGGGGTTGGGTCTGTTCCAGAGCTGAGCCCGGAATCGATATATTTTCGCTTCATGCAAGTCCCGTACAAACAATGTGGCAGAATGATAATCTTGCATTTGTTGTCCTGAGTTATTCCATCGTGGAATCCAAGAACTAGAATCACGTGGAATGACTTGGTCGGCGCCTTTGCCATAGCGTAACGTCTAGCTGTCATTGGGTAGCGTTCAGCGGAACTCTCGGCAGAAATATTGAAAACTCCCAGGTGGCGAGAGGTGAAAAAGAGTGCAGAGCCACTAAATATGGCGACTGTACGTGGCTAGGTAGTGTTGAATAACTCTAGACTCTACTTCCGACGAACGTTGCGACAAAAGGCCACGTCAGCAGGACAGGCTTGGCGGGTGACTTTTAAAGGGCTTCAGGGCGTTCAGGCGAAGAGACTGAACAGGGCGGCACGGGCGCTAAACTCAACGAGTCAAAAAGAAAAGGTGAGCACCGACATACAACAGCCGGGATTCGCTGGTGGTCACCCACCCAACTACTAACCGGCCGGCGTGTGGCTTGTGTGTGGTCAATAGTCGGGTGGATGCCTCTAAACCGGCTACCCTGGCGATCGCCGGCGCCGTCGCGCGACCTCCCTGGGTGCACTCTAGATGGCACCTGCGTCGCCCGGCGACACCCGGCGACGCGCGCAACCTGACTGACTACCCCACTTCTTACCCCTGGACACGGAGAACATACGACTTCATTGGTTTGTTACCCCACCTCCTGAAACGGCCGGGCCTAAACTAGAGGTGCTACACCTCCATTCCTATTTGGGCAACAGGTTGTGACGACTTGAGCAGTCCATGCTTGTCTCGCCATACGGTACTCGTGCATGGGCAAGCTTCCGCCGGAACTAGCGAAACTCGCTTGCTGCGCCTGGCCAGAATAAATGTCGGGAGAGAATATCATACATAGCGTAGCTCCCCGGTTGAACCGTGACATGCGAGTCATGGGCATGCTGAATGAGCCGGTTCGTAGAGGCTTGCTATCTGGCATTCACAGGCTTGCATGGAAGCTCCTGTTTACCTAAAGCATCTGCATGAACTTGCACCTTAAGATTTGCTGTCGAGACTTCTGATACATATTGTTATAGCCAAAGGCTGTGACTTTTGTTTAATGGTAAGTTTGTATTAATCTACAGTAGTGCTCGAACACAATCTAAGCTATATTATCCTTATGCATATGATCTACTGCCTCTCCCCACTGCTCGATATTCATCAATGTATCTTTGTAATGTTGAGACCACACCATGTCTGAGTGTTCCGTTTTCAATAAATCTACCTGCTATGCTTGAACTGTCAAACAGCCCGGGCCATTCCCCTGGTTTCTCCCAGCTGCTCGCGTTTGCTAGCTAGAAGTGTCATGGTAGAGACGACTGAGGGGGTCAGCCGTAGAACCATGCTCCAGTTCGGCAGAATAGCCACCCACGTCAAAAAAGGTTCATTCTTCGCTCGACGAAGTAGTTTTGCTGAGTATACAAGTGATGAATCAGGAAACTAGTACGTTCGGCAGAGTCGTCCGAGATCGGCGCCAACTTGGCGGGCCTATTTTATAGGAAATGGAGGGGACAATAGAGGAGACACTTGTGGTGACAATTGCGGAAGGACGTGAGGAATTCTTTGGAGCACCTCCCGCATATCACATTTCCAGCAGATGAATTTTGAAACCGCTGTGTTGAATCCGCCAGTCTAACTCCACCTTTTGATTTAACTACTATAATAGCTAAAATAGATCTTGAGACTTATCTCGAAACTATTAGACTTCCGCATAACCCAACTTGGGTCGAAGATCTCGACCCAAAACCCAACCCAACTTGGATCCGGGTTAAACTTCTCTAACCCGGACCTAACCCGGAGTCCTAGAGCTCTACCAGTAAGTGCGTTTAGATAGGGTAACTAATCTGAGGACCAGAATCCACTAGTGTTCAACGAACGGCTGTGTAACTAAATATTTCACCTTTTACTAATAGTAAATTAAGATTTTCTTAATACGATTTAACCCCAGGAAGATCTGAGGTCATGTTGCAGCTCATTAATAATATTACATCCATACCAATTATGGTATGCAGAAGCTGTTTGCAGTAGCCGTTTGCAGAAAGTGAATTTTCTAGTAGAAGTTTTAGATTAAATATATATAAAATAAATAAAAGTAATTTTATAATCTAGTGGCTATAGACTAAGACTATTATAATAATAGAATATAAATCACTGTCTTAGAATTTAGTAATATTCTGATTAAGTAATTAACTATATTATAGTTAGATAAGGTAATAGACATAATATAATAAAGCATATCATTAAATATCATTAAGTTGAAGTGCTATCAATATCCCCTGTGATGATCAAGTCATGGGGAACCGCTAGCCCCTTAGTCTCGTCCTGCCCGATTGCATGCGCCTTGAACATGTGCTTGCCTGGACAAATTAAATTTGTTGTTAAAAAATAGTCCAATGAGTCCATGGTCAAGTTCACATCTGGCCCCGGAACCTTGTTGTCCGTCAAATCTGGAGGCACTATGCTGTCGGTTGAACTGCCTGTTACGGCCCTGGCGAACTTAGTGAATCCATCCATTTCCTTAGCTCTGCCATTAATAGTCCAGTGCGCGTCACGATCCCACTCCATATTAATGCTGTTTGGTTGCGTCCCCTGGGTTGTATTTTTCCACTTCCCTCTCGCTCCCCAGCTGTAGGTTAGGTAAGCAGTTCCAGAATCCGCATCGTACGTATTCGCTCTCAATTTATTCTTGTACTCGATGGACCGTGACCAGTTGACAGTGCATTCATTGCTTTTGTACGCAATAGTGGCTATATTTTCGGTTGGCTTGGCGATTCCACGGTTAATCGTGATGGTAGATTCGGGCCATTTCGGCCAAAATGAAATTTCATCTCGCGTGAGGGTTCGCGTATGGGTCGGTAGCTCCACTTTATCATCAACTGCATCTTTATAATAATTTTCCGTGTTTAGTAGCCCGGTTGCTATAAAGACAGCTATGGATGAACCTTTAGTTTTCATGAGACGGCCAGATTGAAGTTTGCGGGTTGGCTTGGAAAGACCATACCTTCATTTGTACTGGGCTGGGCTTTCAACTCAAAGAAGCCCTTCTCTAACCCCGGCTACTCCCAGTGAGCTATCAGTAAGATTGGACTTCCTGCTAGGAGGAGAGAGGAGAACATCGAGACGAAGATAGGGATATGGCCTACCTTGAGAAATTGACTCCAGACAATATCGTGGCTTAAAACGACACAGCCGGTACTGCCTGATACCAACGGGATGCGATTGATCTCATTTGGTTGGAAAGTGACACTCGATTGCGTTGTCGAGACGGTTCCATTATTCGCTCCATGACTGACTTCAATCCACATGCACAATGCTGCATTATCAGTCCCGCTACCTGCAATCGTGAAGTTGAAGGAGACTGGTCGGAGAACGTGCGTATATTTCGCCTTGGTGTCATAGGTGTTGGAGACTCCAGCTATATAGTACTTAACTGCATCTGCGCTCTGGAAATAGTTCTCTATTTGCGAGCGAATGGAGTTCACGGTTTGCGCGGTTTCATCGGCAATTTTGTCACTCCCTTCTTTCGCAAACACTTTGGCTTTGACAGCTTTCATATCAATGCAGACTGCTTGGGCACCCTTCTTGTCCTCTGGATTGAGAGCCACCTTGTTCCCGGGAGGATTGACACTGGCAGGCTTGCCATCGGACCCGACGGTCTCGGTAAACTCACCTGCATCGTTTACCGAGCCAGAAACCTGGGTGAGAGTGGCGCTTAATTCAAGGACCAGGCCCTTGGGCAATGTCACCTTAGGGTCCGTGTCAACCTTAGTGTCTCCACCTTCAACATCGTATTTGAGAGTAATGCTCTCTAAACCCTGAAATTCTAAGACTGGGCTTTTCACTTTCAGATTCACCGTCATGGGGTAGGACACCTTGTTTCTGAGGTCCCACCATTTCATCGTGAAAGGGCCAAGGGTATGCTCATTGTTGGAGTCTTTCGCACGAGCTTTCAGAAGTTCATTGACTTTGGATTGGGAATAGGCAACTAGCACGTCGTAGCCATTGGTGGTTCTCTTGCCAGTCATCTCCCCAACCAGGCTATGGAAGGAAAGTGGTTCCATGGTGGTCTCAAGTATAATGAGAAAGGATTTATCGATATCTTTACGAATAGGATGGAAAGGGTGGTTATACAACGCCGATGATGGTAGTTTATTCTGGTTAAATAGTCAAGAGTCAGCCGGTAGCTGCAATACGGTGGGGACCTGATGTTCTTATATAACCAGCTAATCGTGACGTAAACGACTTGCATAAACAGCCATAATAATAGTATAGATATTAGGTGATATGTTTTAGCCCACATTAACCATGGACCAGGAGTTGTTTATCTGGATTTATCTGTTTTCAGTTATAGCTTCATGTGATAAGCATAAAGTCATGATTCACTATTTTAGAATTTAGGTTTAGATAAATGTTTATTCTACACTGGCGTAAATCAGTTATAATATTCGGCTGTTCACTTGTAGAGCACTTCTTGCTACGTTTAATATTACACTTTTTTTAAATAGTGGCTATAAAGCTACTATAAGAGCGATGGCATTAGACAAATCGATAACTTGCTACCGAAAGGAATAATTAAGTAGTATTAGTGATTTAATATTAGAACCCTAAAAATCGGGGCCATATTTCAGACGGATATAGGTAGTAATAGCGTTACTCTAATTTCTTATAATCGCCCTCAATTATGTAGAGTAGCTCGCTTATATTTGGCTCCGTATGTATGAGAATCATGCTGCTGGAAGGCCCGGTTTTAAATTACGTATATTTGCGTTAGTTAACTATACAATTATAATAGTATTAAAAATTTAAAGCATATTCTCCTTCATAGTATTTATTTACTGATCTTTATCTAGTTCACTTATCTAGAAACATTCTACTCATCCTGCTGTTCATTCTCCAGCTGCTAATCATAATAGCTGTCCAGAATACCTACCCAAATGACGATTTTGTTCGTTATAAGAAAGAAGATCTCACTATTATCTTAGACACGACAGAAAAGTTCGAGATAGTGTTACAACCTCAGAATAGAGAACCAAATCTTATTGTAGGTCAGATACGAAGACACTAGGTTGAAGAAGAAAAAGAAAAGAGCAGCAGTGTGCTGCGATCGGGCAGTAATAAATCTAATGCAGAAAGACAAACAGAGCAAACAATGGGGTGGCGCAACTAGCTAACAACCGGAGGTCTCCTGCAATCTACTATGCAACCTCGGCACATAGCTCGAAGCATATGATTTTGGGCTCGAGGTCGTCACAGTTAATACAAAAAAGAAAAACAAATATCTAAAGCCCCATATACAGGATTTACTGCGATGGTTAAACTAATTTATATTTTATTTATCCTGCGGCTAGTCCAGGGTTACTCAAGTCACAGTTCGGGACCAGTAAATATTCTTTATTAAGGCTTCCTGTAGGATTTATAAGAGGTTTCTTATATTTTAGCAGGTGATTAAAAGTGCTGCCTGAAATGATCTTACCGAGGTCCGGAACTCAGAACCTATGAATATATCTGATAATGGCTTAATTAATATTACATAGCTAAATATATAAGAATTAATCTTGATAAGTAAGAAGTGGAACAAACTATAGCTATATTTTATTAGATTTTATAATAAATGTGTACTTCTTGGAGTAGTATAATAATGGTAAATTACGAAATTTACTACTAATAAGTAATCAGCTTTTTCTGGAATTATACCAATATTGTGTTGAATATCACGATGACGGTGTTGAGCTTCATGGTGGCTGGACCTTGCAGCAGGGATTGCAAATGTACATATATATGGGGAATCCTGCCCGGGAAAGATGGCTCCTTAAAACTACAAGAATTAATCTATTTTCACTTCAACAGAAGCCTAGGTAGAACTTAGTATTAGGGTTGAGTCGTTTTTGGAGTACTGGAAAAACTGCGACAGAAATTAACATCGGCCAGTCACGTTGGCCAGTGACGGTGACAAGTGTTGTGCTACAAAGTAGTTTAAACCTTGGTAACTATCGGCCTAACTTAGGCGACTAAGGGTTGCTACCGTCCGATGAGCCTAACCATGGACCTGGTATTTTACCATTTAAGCAAAGCATGTCCGAATGGGGCGTTGCTCTATAGGAATTTGCTAGATACATGATATACAGATTCAAGAAAAGCTACTTTTTGGAGAATAATCCTTGCGATTAACATTGTCCTTTGCAATTGGATTCTACGGAAACTCCCCGAACTGTTACCTCCATGAACGGCTATTTGAACGACCTGTTGGCTCCTCGGAATTCTATATGAGCCGATGTCACGTTTTCCATATTTAACCTGGAGTTCTCCGACTCTCGTATAAGCAGATTCCATGTCGCGAATGGCCCAATTGCAGCGATAGAGCTATCTTGTCGCTTCCGGTTCCCGGTCCAGGCATCTTGCAACATATTGGCCTGGTTGAGCTTGGCTTTGAATGTAAGATCATCCTTGCTGTTTACCTTGGCCACGTCGTATTCGAACGGGATGCTCACCATATCGTGGATAAAGGTGAATCTATCTTCGTTGTCGTTCTCGAACACGTCGTCCCCCATGTGTTGAATGTGGACAGTTAGAGGTCGACGTTTGAGGCTGTCTGTATCCACCTTGGCCCCTACAAGCCACAGTCTGACTTCGCTCAGGCGAACATCTGCCCTCCCTCCCCCGAAAGGCATGGCTTTGGGCTCCAACGTGATTGAGACCTTGTAGACTTTCCCAGTCCGCCGGGTCTCCTCTTGGCCTGCCGTTAGAGATGCTAGCTGTGCACTCGTGAGATCGTAAAACAAGCCCTGTTGCTTCTCCGTTGCCGGCCAAGTCGAACGGATGTTCCCTGCATACCGGTCGAGAATCGATTCAAATGCGCCATCCAGGGCCAGCCGGTTCATCTCCAGGTCCTTGGATGATCGAAGGGGTCCAGGCTTGGCATACTTGAAACCTGTTTCCAGACCCCAGTACTTGACTGCTCGACGTGCGTAGTCAAGTCGCTGCATCAGTTGAAGCCGGAGATTATCTCGTGTTCTTCGAAGCCAGAAAGAAACGGCGGGAATCGTGGGATCCAAGGATAAGTTCTTATCCTGTAGACTCTCTACCTGCTCTTGCGCGTACTCTTGGTCATGGCGAGCCTCCACCAGCAACTGGATTGACGAATTGTAATCCACCACGGCCTCATTCCGTAGTAATATCACTTTCTTATATTCCTCTAGGACCTTGTCCACCTTCTCCCGTTGGTCCTCCGAGATGGCATCTTTGAATCTCTGCATCAGTTTCTCAATGTCGGCCGTCTTCGCCATGACTTTCAAGCCTTTCGGGTCATCCACTGATATTTCATTGTTTTCTTTCGTTTTCAATGCACTTTCAAGGGACTCTAGGGTACCAGTGCATTCGGCGAGCTGCTTGATCACATACTCATCCTTAAACTCCTCACCACTTTCATCAGTAACAGAATTAGCCTGGCTCGCTTTGTGTATATCTTTCCCCAGTTTCACTAAATTTTTCAAGCTGTCCACATCGAATTTCAAGGTAGTCAACGTCGAAAAGGCATCAACCAGGAAATTCGGACGTAGATGGTGTATAAATTTTACGCCTGCTATTTCGGTCTGGACCCTCTGCCGCTTTTCCTTCAGCTCTACCGTCAGCTCTGTGATCCTGTCTGCAGTCTGAGAGAGCGAACCATTCGGTCCAGTCAAGAGGCCGATCTTCATGTTGGCCTCATTTCCTGTGTCTGTCATGTTCTCGATTCCCTTTTTGATAAATGCAGTCATATCGGCGCCGTTTTGGAAGGCCACCTTATACTTTGTTTCAAGCTCCTCCATTTCCTTGAGCACCTTGAGTCGAGCCTGGATAGATGCGGCATAGTAATCGTAGGATAAACGAGGAACCCAGTCCTGGCTATGCCCGAACATGTCTTGACCTAGTAGCAGTCGATTGCGCCGGCTTATGGCTTGGCCCGCGATGGCTTTCAGCTGGCCCTTGGAGTTCCTGGTAACCTGTGACTTCATTTCCAACGCAGCCAATGCAGCCCAGAGGCCCAAGGAATCAGATGCCCCGTCGCCCAGCGTATCAACCACGTTTAACCGCTTAATTAGGTGTTCATATCGCTTAATGACGGGCGATCGAGTCTTCCACTGATCGCTAAAGAAATGATTGTCGATCTTGTTCAGCAACATCTGACATTGCTCAGGAAATATATAGGCCTGGGATACGTCGCTGTCATCACGTGACCCGTCCATTGTCAGGAACTTCAGCTTGGTGTATCCATCCTGTCCTTTGTTGCCTCGTGCTCCTGGACGAATTCCTGGTCCACTGTCTCCTCCTGGTCCACTTTGCCCTGCTACTAGTTAACCAGGTATATAAAGTACATTTAAAAAGATATTTAGGACTAACCTGCTTGGTTATTTTTCAGCCTCCAGAGAATATCGCTTTCCGTAGCAGAATTTTCACTCTCAGCCCGCCTCCATAATCCATTAACCAAACCGGAGAAGCTCGATCTAATATCCGGCTTCAATCCTTTCATAGTGTCTTCGAGTTTCCGCAGGTCTTTACCGAGATCAGTGCTGCTGTTCAGTTGCAAACACGCTTCGTGCAGTTTATCCACACCCTCTCCAGTAAGAGTAGGTGCCACTCCTATAGACTCCAGATTTTTCTTTATTTGCTCCAATATTTGGGAAGCAAGAGCCCTGACTTCTTCGGAGGAATTCTCAGTAGATATGTGCTGAAGAGCACCCACCAGCTCCACCATGTCCGAAGCCAAGGATCTGTAAGAAGATAGGGTCTTCTGTTGTTCTTCTGTAATATATTCAGCCAAATCGTCCGGCACTAGAGGCTGCAGCAGATTAGACACGTGCTCAGGCCATGGCAGTTTCTCCATCGGGCGAAGAGCCGATTCTATTCGCAGACTCCCTAGGCTAACTTCGACCAGACCTAGAAGAATATATTATGATCTTAGTTGTCCGTCCAACTATTTCAACTGTTGTCAGATATATCTCACCTCCATTACCACCATCCCCACCCTTTCCTCCAGTCCTTTCGAGCCCACTTGTATTTCCTCCTCTTCCACCGTCCCCACCATACGCCAGGACCTTAAGATTGCGAAAGTCTCCCTTGTCGAAATCTTGAACAAATATCCATACATCCCCTGCATTCTTCCCTGATTTTCCGGCCCCTCCATTAGCGTCAATCTTCTGGTCCCCTACACTCCCCTTTTCCCCAGACACATCCAAAGTAACTTCTTGTGGGATGCTTATCTTGCTGCAGAACAGACCGATACTTTTGCCATGTAGCTTAATATCGGCCGTGATCCTTATCGTCTCAGCGTAGATAAGGCATTTATTAGTAGAAAACCCAAAGTTCTTTCCTATCTCAAACTTTTCTGTCGTGTCTAAGATAATCGTGAGATCTTCTTTCTTATAATAAACGAAGTCGTCATTTGGGTAGGTATTCTGGACAGCCATTATGATTAGCAGCTGGAGAATAAATAGCAGGATGAGTAGAATGTCTCTAGGTAAGTGAACTAGATGAAGATCAGTAAATGGATACTATAAAGGAGAATGTGCTTTAAATCCTTACTACTACTATAATCGTACAACTGACGTAAACGTACGTAATTAAAAACCGGGCCTTCCGGCAGCATGGCTCACATACGTGCGGAGCTAAACGATATTAAGCCCGCTCTACATGGCTAAGGGCGACTATGAGAATCAGAGTAACGCTATTACTACCTATATCTATCTAAAATATAGTCCTAATTTTTAGGGTTCTAATATCAAATCACCAATGCTACTTAATCATTCCTTTCAGTAGTAAGTTATAATCAATTTGCCTAACGCCACCGCCCTTGTAGTAGCTTTATGGCCACTGTTAAAAAAAGTATAATATTAAACGTAGTATTATATAATTAAATATTATATTATAAAATAATAGGGGGATAAAGTGCTCCATAAGTAAGCAGCCGAATAGTAAAACTGATTTACGCCAGTGTAGAATAACCATTTATCTAAACCTAAATTCTAAAATAGTGAATCATGACTCTATGCTTACCACATGAAGCTGTAACTGAAAACAGATAAATCCGGATAACCCGAGAATCCAGCAGCTCAGAATCAGGATATTTCGAGGCCTAGTACATTCCATATAACTCCTGGTCCATGGTTAATGTGGGCTGAAACATATCACCTAATATCTATGCTATTATTGTGGTTGTTTATGCAAGTCGTTTACGTCATGACTAGTTGGTTACATAAGAATATCAGCTCTCCATTGCATCACAGCTGCCTCTTCTACCGTGTTCGTAAAGATATCGATCAATCAGTTTTTATTACACTTCAGACCACCATGGAGCGACTTTCCTTCCATGACCTGGTTGGGAAGATGACTAGCAAGAGAACCACCAATGGCTACGACGTGCAAGTTACCTATTCTTAATCTAAGGTCAATGTGCATACAAAAGTAATGAATGCACTGTCGATTGGAAATATTCCTATACCACTAAGGATCCGATTAAGGGATACGAAACCAAAGGCGACTCGGGAACTGCTTATCTAGCCTACAGCTGGGGAGTAAGGGGGAAGTGGGAAAATACAACCCAGGGGACGCAACCCAACACCATTAATACGAAGTGGGACCGTGACACGTACTTGACTATTGGTCATGGATTTAAGTTAACAGTAAATTAGAGTTCTCTTAGTGCAACCCTATTGGATTCTATGTTTTCTTACTTATCCCTGGAGAAATTAGACTTGTTGGAGGTTCTGGAATTGGTGATAACTGTTTGGGTTACACTGACGTCGTAGATTCCTATAGTTAAGTTCTGCTTAATGGAATGACGTCATCAAATCCTACCGTTTCATGTTAGTTGTTTTGAATTTTAAACCACGACCCGATAACATTATAGGCTGTAATTTCATATTTTAAATTAATGTAACTGTTTCTCTAATGGCTCTAACAGTATCGTATCATTAGGATTATCTGATGTAGAAGTTGGAGGTGCTATTAAAGTGTAACATATCATCTTGCCGGGTCTAGAACGAAATTAGATCTACGAGACACAACTTAAGAAATAATCCATCTTCACGACTCCAGCGGCTTCAGCGTTTATGTAGCCGGGCATTTATAAGATACCGTTCGCCTTGTCATATGGTCAACACTATTTTATCCACTTTTAATCGTGTCTGCCTTTCCCACGCTGTTATTATCCCAAATTTCTTACTTAAGGCGATGATCATGGCCACTACGTCGCTCACTAGTCCTATCGACATTCCTGCATGATCGGAGCCCGTTGGGCAGGCATATAGGTGGATTCTGACCACCACTGAACGATCTAATATTGCCTCTATGCTCAAATGCGATGGTAGGGACCTCGACTAGTATATGGACCGACCTTCTAACATATGTTTCTAGTATCTCAATTAACCCTCCGTGGTAATGTCATGGCGAGGGATAGGGACGTCTGCAAAAGCTGTGGAAAGTATTCAGGCTTAGATGACCTTGTCCAAAATGCAATCCATTAACAAGTTCATACCCCACAGTTTATGCTGAGCATCCTCCAACACGGGCCTAAGGACAATAGCCCCCCTCATCGCTTGTTCTGCTCAGGGTGTGGTGAAAGCCATGAAGGAATGTGGAAGTGGGATATAACTAGACCCAAAGGTCATTGGTTTTAATATGAAATGTCTCTGTGGTAAAATCGATTTGTTTAAAATATGATCGGGAAGGAGCTGGATAGTTCTTGTCTTGCACAGGTACTCTGGAACAGTTGTTGTTGGCAGTGGTATAGGTTCTTTCCCTACAGATAGTAGGTTCTCCATATATTGTAATGCAAATGGAAAGGCAATATTGAAGTATTCAAACCACCGCCCGGTCCTTGATTATGCACAGAATAGCCAATATGAAACCGTTCGTATAAATATGCCTACCAAGGGGGTGAAATGTCTCAGACATAGGCTGCGACAGCACGCAACTATCACATTCGCCGCGATGATATTTTGCTTTCCCACTCTACTACTAGGCTTAAATCCAGCCAACGTTCACTTGTTTTTCTCGCCCACTGATTGGTCAATATCTGATGTTCTCGGCGTGCTCCCGCTGCCCGTGGTGCGTGGCTCTAAGCTGGAAGGAAGACAACCACTCCTCTTTTCAGGTATAATATATCATAAGAAACATATCTAGATTGTTGTAAGAAATATGTAAGACAGTCATGGAAATTGTCTGTTATAGCTAGACATCCTAGACAGATGTGTATTGTGAAATGCTGGCTGGATTCGAATTTAACAACGGCCGGATATGTGAAGTTCCACCAGGATTTTTGCAGCGAGCATAGAGGTAGTTAACGCGCACGAATTAATTACACAGCACGATGCCGGTAGTGGTGTACATCCCAGGATCGAACCGCATGTGGTTAGAAGACTTAGCGTAAAATAATAACAGTCAACGATATACTGTTTTTGCAGGAATCAATTATACGTAATACCAATATACCAGTCAAGGCTACTCAACGGCGAAGTCGTGACGACACACACGGCTCTGATCGGATAATATGATGTCTTACACCGAAGGAAATTGGGGAGCTTATAGTGGAACCATAATATAAGGCCAAGAAGACGTCCCGGGCAGCTTTCCGTTCCTCCAGGCTCTGATCCATCTTTGGCGCCGCCCATACTACTACCACGTTTACTGTTTTAACCCGCAACACAGGAATAGCCAACCATGGAGGCATCACCACGGATCTGGGAAAACATCATGGAGAAAATGAAGGTTATAGAAGATCACATGGATGTCTTAAAGGATCGTGATGAAATCAAAGTAAGTAATAAATTTCTTGACCAAAATAGCTACTTGTAGTAGGACTGATACTGCTGCGACGATTAGGAAGTAAGTAATTAACCCATGTTGAATGAGATAACTAGTTGCAGAAGGACTAACACGCTGGAATGAATAGATTAGACCTCTTCAAGTCCCATGGGACTAGGTCAAGTCTAGTCCCAAGTCCCAGTGCACTCCACTCCCGTGGGAGTACTGAGCATATCTAGTCCCTCCCATGGGAGTGGAGCATACTCCCACGGGGATTCCCCAATTCCCCGCCAAGGCCTCAATTTTGCATAACTAACCAAATTAGTATGGATAAATTCGCTGACTACTTACTTTATATTACTATTATTCACACCTGTTCTGGTCAACAATGTTATTTATATTGAATCCTATCCAAAATCTGGATAAAGCCTTTTAAAATTTCCCTGTATAGGATGTGTCTCTTATAAGGATATACGTTCTACGTGATTTAGAGGAATTTAATATGTTTTTAGGTGGTTAAGGACTAAAAGATGTAAATTACACTAAATACTTGGGTAAATATATATATTTCTTACAAAGTAAGTACAGCTGTGTATACCAGAATCCCTTAAACCATAATGACATCTTAATCTTGATAATAATCCTTATATTTTTAGCACTAAAGTCCAGTATTTATTCTCTATTCTTGAAATAGTTTTCTTTCAGGCGCTTCTATTCAATGTGAGAGAGATAAATCTCTATATAAAAGTTATAGTGGATGAAAAACTTCCATGTAAAATCGGTGGGGGACAGCGAAGACCCCCAAAAATCATGGATTAAGAATTAGCCATTAGTCCCATAGAGATTATACCGGGACTGATAAGGATTGTACTGGGACTAATGGGGATTCCCCATAGGGCTAAAGAGAATTATCCAATCAGCGCTGAGCTTATAGAGGCCCCTCTCTTCTTTTATAATATATCAACTTTTACTTATTATTTACTGAACGGGCCTAATTCATGACCTGAAGATTATCACGCGTTATAAAAGTTAAATATAAATTCTCTACACACTCTCTTTATCGCATAACTTAATATTATAGATCAATTTAGCCAATCCTCTGACGCTGGTCCCTCAAATTACTATAAGGATTATCTTAATAGTCTTTCATATATTCCATCAGACCCTCCACAGCCCTTTACACCTAATCTCAACTGTAGCCAAGCAATAACAATAAATACTTCAGCTCCGCCATCTGAGTTTCTTCAGCCAATATCAGGCCCTAATACCCTCCGACGCGTTAGTCCCGATCGAAAAAAGATTTATATACTTTATGAAGCCATATCAAAGGAATAATTTATCTCTTGGTGGCTGCAGACACAATATACAACTATAGAAGAGAAAGATAAAAGAGTTCACTGGAATGCGAAGCATACTTCAGATGCATGGAGCCATTTTAACTAAGTAGCCCATCAGCTTACTAGAGAAGCAAAGGTTATGTATTAAAGATGTGGAAAAGTCCTTCCCCATCCACATAATAAAGGAGATAGAATAAACTCTATAAAACACCATCTTGGATCAAATTCATACCAGAGGATTACTAGTGATCGGTTAAAGCAGCAAGGTATTCAACAGTCACTTAATTCTATGGTATTTTTATCCTATTTAACGTGTTAAAACTTATATACTAAGCTCCTCTGGAAAATAGGCATATCTTAGTCCGCAGCGGCCTAAGAAGCTTTTTACCCAGGACCAATGGGCACGTAAGCAAGTTACCTTAATTACTCGATCTTCGCTTCCATTCCAGTTCCTAGCCCATAAGGACTTTGCGAAACTTATTAAGATAGCCCAACTAGCCCCATCAAGGCCTACACTCCTTACTCCTTTAACTGCTCGTCGTCACCTCCAGTCGATAGTTAAAAATAACTAGTAAAAGATTCTTCAAGATCTTCCGCTAAAATCAAAGCTCTCGATTGCTCTTAACTATTGGACTTCCCCATTTCAACAAGCCTTTATGGCAATCACTGGTTATTTTATTAATAAGGATTGGAGATATCGTGAGATTTTACTTGGCTTTAAACCGCTCCACGGAATACACTCTGGGGTCAATTTAAGCAATATTCTCCTAGAGATACTCTAAAAATATAATATCACCAACCGAGTACTAGCAGTTACGACGGATAATACATTAAATAATAATACCTTAATTAAAAGTATCCAGGAATCAATTCAGTCCCTTAAGCTTCCTAACCAGGCTATTATTATCCGAATCCCATGCTTAGCTCATGTAATTCAGCTAAGTCTACGTGAACTTCTTAGCCAGATCAAAGCCAATCCAAAAAACGATAACCCAGATAGAGTGTGGTCAGATTCACAAGCACAGTCCCTCCACACTAGTCAACGCGAGCAGGGAATTATTTATACTCTTACAAAGGTAAGTTCTTCTTAGTATATTCCTTAATATTTTACTAACAAATTGCCCAGATCCGTGGATTCGCAGTATTTGTCAATGCTAGTTCACAACGAAGAGAGGCTTTCTTAAGTCTTCAGACAAATAAGCCAAAGCTTACTCCTCTTCAAGATGTTAGAACTCGATGGAACTCTACATTCCTTATACTCCGCCGCGCAAAGCGCCTTTCATCAACTTTTAATCAATACTGCGAGCTACATATACAGTCTCAATTCAAGCTCAATACAGAGGAGTGGCGACAGGTTAAATATCTTCTTTATATTACACAGCCTTTCTATAAGTTTACAACTGGTCTCTCACAGACAAAGGAGGTTACTGTCCACAATATCTTCCGAGTCTATAACCAGCTTTTTGATCACCTCGAGGGGTCAATACGGCGACTTAAAAAGAAAAAAGTACCTTAGAAACAAGCAATACTTCATGCTCTTAACGCAGGTCAGAAGAAGCTGAGGCTCTATTATAATAAAACCGAGGAAATTCATGGTAATCTTTATACAATTAGCACAATCCTTGCACCCCAGCATAAATTGAAGTTCTTCTCAGGCAAGAAGTATAGTAATGATCCTGAGTCGCGTCAAAAATATAGAGAATACCTTTAAATATTCATAGAACCTTATCAGCAACACTATCCTGAAACGCAACGTCCGACACGGCCTCTGCAACAATCAAACACAGGTGGTCTTAAAGATCTTTTTGACGAGAATACAGCTAAAACTTCTAACCAAAAGAAGACACATTTTAATAATGAGTTAACGGAATATCTCGGGACTAGTAAGTGATAAGGCATCTCCTTGTTTTTATTATTACTAATACCTATATTTAGATCCAAAGAAAATTACACCCCTAACCTTCTAGAAAGAGCATGAACGCGAGTTTCCAACACTTGCAAGGGTCACACGAGATATTTTCTCTATTCCTGCAACAGGTGCGGGCGTTAAACGTCTATTCAACTCAGCTCGAGATATCTATCATTATCGCCGAGGGTCACTGAATACTGCCACAATTCAAGATATTATAATATTTCGCTGTATCTCAACATTTAATATTAGCAGTGAAGAGGATACTCTAGAGAATCCAGTTCTCACATCTAAAGAGAGACAAGAGGCAGATAAGCGAAGGGAAGCTAATCTTCCTCAATATACACCTAATCCAATCAGTGATGATGAAGAGGATGATTCACTCTTAAATTGGCGTGAACCATCCATTAAAATACATATACAACCGCCGAGCCAACGTGCACTTAAGAAAAGACGACAGTCTATCACTGACAGGGGCGAGGAGGATATATATAAAGCAGAATTTGATGATAATAATTAACCTCTACCTAAAACTAATACTCAGATACGGGTGTCTAGTAGAGTAAAGCGCCCAAGACGAGAGGATGATGACTTTGCTTATTATACCTAGGTACTGGGCTTGTAAATACTTTTAATGAATATATTGACCCTGCTATTTTCTTAATTATAGAATATTTCTTGTAGATAATGTAACTGTAACCCAGATACAGAAAAATACAGCCAAAAACTACATAAATTATGCAAGTCTCGAGCAAGACGATTTTGCTTATAAATCAGTCCCATAGGAATTCCCATTAGTCCCATGGGAGTCCCATAGGGGTCTTAGTCCCACTGATGGGACTAACCTTTGGTCCCAATGCACTCCCATATAGTCCCGTGGGACTAGTCCCATGGGACCGGTCCCGTGGGAGTTGAAGAGGTCTAGAATAGATGGTGAGCGATGAACTGAGATTAAATAAGATAATATTTATAAAATGATTAATACGGCAGGAATGGTTAGGACGTGAGTGATGGACTAAGGTTGAATAAGATGACGCTTTATAGAATTACTAACACGCTGGAATAAATAGATGGTGAGTGATGAACCTAGATTAAATAAGATAATAATTTATAGAATGATTAATACGGCGGGAATAAATAGAAGATAAATAAGAAATCTAGATTAAATAAGTTAATAACTTATAGAAAGACTAATATAACGGGAATAATTAGAATATAAGTAATAGACTCGGATTAAATAAGATAATTACTAGTATAAGAACTAATACGCTAGAATAAATAGATAGTGAGTGATGAACTAAGAGTAAATAAGATAATAATTTATAGAATAACTAATATATCGGAATAAATAGAGAATGAGTAAGAAATCTAGATTAAATAAGATAATAATTAGTAGAAGGACTAATATAATTAGAATAAATAGGAAGTAAGTGATAGACTTTAATTTTATAAAATAATAATTTATAGAATAACTAATATGGCGGGAATAGTTAGAAAGTAAGTAATAAACTAAAATTAAACGAGATAACGTCTTATAGAATAACTAATATACTAGAATAGATAGATAGTAAGTAATAAACTTAGATTAAGCGAGATAATAACTTATAGAAGGACTAATATAGCGGGAATAGTTAGAAAGTAAATAATAAATATAAGATTAAATAAGATAATATACTATAGAATAACTGATATGGCGGGATAAACAGAGAGTGAGTGAGGAACTGAGGTTGAACAAGATTGTGACGACCTCGAGCCCCAAGTAATGTGCCGAGGTTGCATAGTAGATTATAGGAGACCTCCGGTTGCTAGCTGGCTGCGCCACCCGATTGTTTGATCTGTTTGTCTTTCTGCAGCAGTATTTATTACTGTCTGTTGACAGCAAACTGCTGCTCCTTTCTTTTTCTTCTTCAACCTAGTGTCTTCGTACCTGACCTGCAATAAGATTCAGTTCTTCATTTCTGAGGTTGTAACAGAGATGACGTTTTATAGAATCACTAACACGCTGGAATAAATAGATGGTGAGTGATGAATCTAGATTAAATAAGATAATGCCTTATAGAATGATTAATATAGCGGGAATAAACAGAAGGTAAGTAAGGAATCTAGGTTAAATAAGATAACAACTTGCGGAAAGACTAATATGATAGGTATAATTAGGACGTGAGTGATAAATCTTAATTAAATAAGATAATATTTTATAGAATAACTAATATGGCGGGACTAATAGAAAGTAAGTAGTGATCTTAGATTAAATGAGATAACTACTTGCAGAGGGACTAATATATTAGAATAAATAAATAATAAGTAATGCATCTAGGTTAAACAGGATAATAACTTATAGAAGGACTAATACAGTGGGAATAAATAGAGAGTAAGTAATGAACCTAGATTAAATAAGATAAGACCTTATAGAATAACTAATATAGCTAGAATAGTTAGAAAGTAAGTAATAAACCTAGATAGAATTAGATAACGGTTTACAGAATTACTAACATGCTGGAATGAATAGATGGTGAGTAATAAACTAAGGTTGAACGAGATAATATCTTATAGAATTAGACCTCTTCAACTCCCACGGGACCGGTCCCATGGGAGTAGTCCCATGGGACCAAATGGGAGTGCAATGGGACTAAGGTTTACTCCCACGGGCGGGACTAAGACCCCCGTGGGACTCCCATGGGACTAATGGGAATTCCCGTGGGACTAAAAACAATGCAAACATAGATAAAAAAGGAAATTTATAATAGTATAATTAATTACTCAGCGAGTTATTCATCCTATTTTAGCTAGTTATGCAAGAATTTGGTCTTGGCGGGAAATTGGGGAATCCCCATGGGACTAAAGCCTACTCCCATGGGAGGGACTAGAAATGCTCGGTACTCCCACGGGAGTGGAGTGCACTGGGACTTGGGACTAGACTTCACCTAGTCCCATGGGACTTGAAGAGGTCTATATAGAATAACTAATACGGTAGGGATAAATAGAGAGTAAGTAATAAACTTAAAGTAAATAAGATAATAACTTACAGAATAACTAATATAACGGGAATTATTAGGGGGTGAGTGATAAACACAGATTAAATAAGATAATAGTTTACAGAATAACTAATACGGGGGGAATAGTTAGGAAGTAAGTGATAGACTCAGGTTAAATAAGATAACTACTTATAGAAGGACTAACATACTAGAATAAATAGATAATGAGTGATAAACTAAGGGTTAATAAGATAATAGTTTATAGAATAACTAATATACTAGAATGAATAGATGGTAAGTGATAAACTAAGATTAAATAAAATAAGATTTTATAGAATGACTAATATTGCGAGAATGGTTAGAAAGTGAGTAATAAACTACAGTTAAATAAGATAATGTCTTATAGAATAACTAATATACTAGAATAGATAGATTATAAGTGATAAACCTAGATTAAATAAGATAATATCTTATAGAATGATTAATACGGCGGGAATAAATGTCACGGCTCAGGACTGGGTTCAGGAACAGGATACTATATTGACTAAGACGTTGCTTGGAGAGCTATAAATAGAGTAATATAGGATAGAACTAAATACTATTATCTAGAGCGGTAAAGAATAGCAGAACCTAAAGCGGTACTGGTAGAACCTAATAGCCGTATTAGTAGGACCCGGTAGCTATAGTAGCAGAGTCTAGAATCTAAATTCTAATACTATTCTTTTCTTTTTTTAAAACTACGAGCTCCTACGAGTCAAGTAATATAATACTAGTTCTAATTATAGCTTATTAGAATAACGCTCGTGAAATTCTCTTTATATATCTAGTTTATTAATATATTTAATAGATTCCTATATTATATTATTAATATTCTAACTACTCTATTTAACTAAGTACTAAATATGACTGTAATACTTTCTTAAATCTAATATTTTATTAACTTAGTAAATAATCTTATTATTAATTATTATAAAGCCGGGATTCTCAGGCCGCTAATCTAAAAATAGATTAATAGCGGCGGGATAAAGAAAATTAATATAGAAGATAAGACGTATCTTTATTATTAAAGAAAGCTCGAGTTTATAAACTAATAGACTAAATATTTTTATAATAAAATAGGAACTAAATTATAATAAATTAAGTTTCTTAGTAGGTCGGCGCGTTATAATATTCTTACTACTTAATTATATTTTATCTTCTATATAATAATAGGGCGCCGAGATCCGTCGATAATTAATAGATTCTTTATATTTAGTCTATATATAGAATATCTCTTCCTAAGCCCGTTTATAAATTTTAAATAATTTCTATACGAAGTCGGTTATAGATTTAAACACGGAAGATATAATAGAGGGCTTTAGACTTATCTAGGAATAAAAACCGTAATTAATAAAAAAAAAGATATTCCAGTTATTTCTAAGTCTTGATTATTATAAGCGAATTTAATAAAAAAGAATTATTCTTTTTAATTATTTTATAGATAATCGTAATAAGCTCTAAGATATATTTTTAGAATTTTATTAAATCTCTCTATCTATCTATTAGTTTCCGGATATTATAATATTAATATATAAGTTTTAATCTTTAGTAGTTTATATAGACTTTTTTAAAATACTAAATCGAATTAGCCGCCGTAATCAGAAACTATCTAGTTTAGAAAATTATAATATTTCTAAATATAACATAAAAATAGCTCCGTAGCTTCTTTTACTGTAATAATTTTATTACACGGAATAAAATATTATTATTTAGTTAATTAATCCGCTACTACTATAATAGAGTTAAACCTATTACTTAGAAATAATTTTATAATAAAATTAATAATAATATGGCGCTAAGAATAGTTTAAAATAGAAAAAAATAATAATAAACTATAATAAGAAGAGCGAAAGTACTTAATATATATATAAATATAATAATTTCGTGTATAATATTTAATAGTATTAGTCATCCGGGATTAATAGTAATTATAGAATAGGAGATAATAGGTTTTCTTATAGTCTAACACCCCATTCTCTGCTCACGGTGAGAAGTAGCTTCATTGGACTTGTGAGAGATTTATATCTTTGCAAGCCACTTGCACTTGATATACATCGCTCTTTGTATCCCACTGTGAAGGATAAAATCTGCTTCTGGTCCACCAATACAACCAAACTCTTCCTCAGAAATCTCGAAGGTTTTTTGTTCACCAGGAGCCAAGTCAAAAGCCCTATTACAGCTCGTGGGATTATCATTTTCAGGATGAAAGTTTCGGATCTTCCGGACCTGAGCATACGCTCCTCGAAATTGAGTGCTATGAGAACCCTCAGAGAGCAATCTATCATAAACAATGACTGGAGGCGGCTGAAGGAAAACGTGGAGTCTAAGCCATTCACAGGTAGCAATATTGTTCGCTCTGACCTTCAAGAGGCGGTCTGAAACACTGGAATTATGGCCCATATTTCTGGCACGCGGTGATGCATCTGCTAGTGATTTATTAACGACTTTGGGATCTAGTAGAACAGCTCAATCAGATGGGGACTTCATATGAGAAACAGATAGACCTTTTTCTACACTATACTCACCATCTGAACGACTATCATTCCATAGAGACTCTTCTATAGCACCTTCCCCTGGGACAGATGCAACTTGATACTGCGAAGACTCGGGTGTTTCTTTTCCCATTGGGCAAGATACAGTAGTTGATGATGGAGTTGGTAAATGAACTCGATGTAAGTTTATAGAGCTTTGAAGTGGCAATTT
Source organism: Aspergillus persii (assembly GCA_002215965.1). Lineage (NCBI taxonomy): Eukaryota > Fungi > Ascomycota > Eurotiomycetes > Eurotiales > Aspergillaceae > Aspergillus > Aspergillus persii. The sequence continues at coordinate 2,907,485 of NGZO01000005.1, read as the reverse complement.
CCGATGTATGATATTCCGGGATGCTTCATTGAGAGCATCAAGAACGCACCGGTCAACGGCTGCTAGTGATTTCTGCAACCGCGTCAGTGAGTGGTCGCTGTAGTCTAAATCTGGAACAGTCCATTGTGGAAATATTTGGCGATGTGCCTTGGATACAAAGAAAACCCCGTGGGCTCGAATTAATGCATCGCACAAGAAGCATGCCTCTTTAGAAACCCCAATATGCCTCGGCAAATGTAGAGGAGTGCAGGTCTCATAATATATCATCAGCTGGACTTCTGCATGCACATATCCCTGCGTCCCGTGATATATGGAAGGGGAGTAGGGTTCCAAGGCTACTAGCTGAGTCCCGATGAATAAATTCCTGTGTTTGCCGCGAGCAAGGCTTGCAAAGTCAGTGCAAATACGCCAGTAGTTTGCAATCTTGTTGACTTCGCGGATATCTCTCTCATCAATTTTAGAAGCAGGAAAGCCCAGTGCTTGTAAAATGTTCGCTAGTGAATAGCCATCGATAGTTATCTCATAAAATCCTTTGATAATCGACTTGAGGATATATTCAATTGTCTCTGAATTTGATTCTTCTAATCGAAGAAAGGATTCGTGAAGAGAATCAACCTGAAGCATAAGGGTTTGAAGATGCCCATCTGTTCCAGGTAATCTTGTTGCGTGTTTAAGAGAAGTAAGGTGTTTCTTGAAGCGTCTAGTCAATGGAAGTCGGCGAGGCCCTCGTTCGTGAGATGGACGGCAGAAAAGGTGGCTTGATAAACGTCCAAGAATCCGATTTTTGTTGAGTCTGACAATTACACCGAGGACCCGCTCCTCACAGGTTGCGCGAGTTATTTCTGAGAAAATGTCAAAGTTGATACGCAAGCCGGACTGAAGAAATGACAAAACAACAGAATAGTAAGAAGTAGGATACATACTCTTCCTTGCACATTCCTGTAAATTCAGCAACACTTCTTTCATCGCACATATGACATGATCGTTCACCCCTTCGTTTGCAGCAAGGCGTACGGTGAAACCCTTCAACCCAGACCGGTCCATTTCAATCGTAGCAGCTGTGACATAACCAACTCCATACTCATAAGCTGCAATGAATGCTAAGTCATCGCATATTTTTTTCTCAATACCGAAGGGAAGGCAATGATCTGCAGAATCCGAGGGCCAATCATTTTCAAGCAGTTCCTTCGCGCTTGGGATGTATCTGGTCCGGCACAGATTGTTCGTGTGTTCAATGAACCTATCTCGCCCGACAATATCCCAGATCGATCGACCCGGAGTTGCGGTATCGGGTTTAAGCATGTTGGCAGCATTAAATCTCAGCTTCTTGACGGACAGACCAGCTTATCAAGATCCAAAGCGGGTTTAGAGGGAATAACTAGGATTGTGATAATGTGAGAATTTGTACGTCTATATTCAAATTGAAGGGTGTGTTTGACTCACTTGTGGCTGTTGATGACTTTTGTGTTTTCGTTGTTTGCCTTGTTTCCCGGGCTCCTGGCCATGGCCGGTTGTTAACTGTTCTATCTTCTGGGTTTGCTCCTCCATATAGTGAATACAGACCAAGAAAGTGCATAAAATGGGAACTAGGGTAACTCTGGAACTCCTTGGGAATCATCCTCAGGCTGCCAGCTCATCTGAGGGTGCTTGTCGGCCTTCTCAGCCCAACCTTTTAACCAATTACTGTCAGGTTTTACGCGCCCAGCCATCTACCGCCACCTTGCCTAGTCTTGAATTTGCCCAATACTATTTGGTGCAGTATCTGAGGTGCCACGTCAACAGCTACCAAGATACGAGACATAAGCGGCAGAAGCTGGACTCAGTCAAATGAACCCCCTCAAGCCTACTCAAATTAGTCTCCGTCCGATGGCGATCCCCCCCGCAGGGGTTACCGAGCCCCGTTCCACAAACCCCCAAGAAACAGCGACAATTTTCAGCGACTATGACTTTCGCCCAAGGATCCCAGCAGCGAGAAAACGCCGCAGGCGAGTGCGACAAGAACACTCTTAGACACTCTTTCTGGTCCCACCGCCAAGACCTTAGCGTGGACTTTTTACTGAAATTGGCACCACATTGCGTCTGCTGTATCAGCGAAAATAGTAACCACCAGCCTTGCCGTACTTTTCGAAATCACTCTACACGCTTACTACATAATTTGCGGGAAATTTTTCCGCGCCGTGCTAACTGAACCCAGTCACAGTCTTATAATTCCCGGCAGAACTGGCATTGTATTAGATGTAATAGCGTATTAAATCACCGTTCAAGTAATTTGAAATCACATGAAATTCGTCAAATTCTTCTTATCGAAAATGCGTAGTAATTAGAATACTTAGTTAATTCGTAAAAATTCAGCTGTTACCTATAGAGGATCCCGTATATCAGGTTGAAACGTGGCCAGAGGATGGATACAGGCCAATCTTGTCCATGACTTCATTCACCTGCTCTACGTCTTCATCGGAATCAATCCAAACTGCACCAAGAATGGCTTCCACAGTAGTAGCCAACGTGCCCTCTGGTACACTCCTTTCTAGATCTGGCCTTTGGTGGATAAATCTCTGCAAACCCAAGACTCTAGCTATAGAGGTTAACTGCTTGTTACAGGCGTAAGTCTGAAGCAGACTTGTCCCTTGCTCTGTGCATATTAGCTTGATGCCCATTATGGAAGGAGTAGGCATACCTGTGGTGTTGCCTTCATGGTACCAACGACGAAGCAGCATAAGGTCGAGTATTTTGTCTCCTAGTAGGGCTAGCCGCTCATTTCCGGCAGATGCTAGTCCAGACTCTTCCAAAGCCTCCTCCATCAATCCTTGGTCATGGAAATGATGCCCAATCACTTTCTCAAATTCTGGATTAAATTCTTGTCCCATAGTCTTAATATTGATTGTAATTTGTGGCACTTGAAAGTTCACGACGGTTTTTGAGAGTCATCGTTAGCTATATAGAATTATTTAATAGGGTCTCCGTAATAATGACGTTCGGTAGTCTTTTTCATACCATGGTTGTGGCTAACTATAACCATACACGTATTTTGATATACAGGCAAATTTTACACAGGCGGTCTGAAAGGCGGTATTCCTGCCTTTATTCCATATAGTAGTGGCGGACCCGACCACCCACCGGCGAAAGGCGGTGGGTGGTCGGGTCCGCCACTACTAGCCGGATATCCGCGAAATCCAATAACTATCCGCACTAGCATAAAATTCGCTAGTTTAACCTATTTTAGCATCTTTATACAGCTGACCAAGCAATCTTTCCCCGTAGATTACAGATGTATCAGTATGTAAAATTAATAGTGGATCTAATATGTTTAAACCTATCAGAATCTACTAAAACCCATTAGACCCATTAAATATACATTATACCCAAGTATTACCCAAATGTTACCCAAATGTTACCCAAATGTTACCCAAATGTAAAGGATATCCAGATACTAGGTGTTCCCCGTAGCATACTGCATACGTGTGACCATGTCCTAAGTCGTTTAAATCCGCCACTTTTTTGAAGCGTAACTTGATGATTTGTAATCCTCGTGAGGAGAAGACTGTGTATGTGGGACCCGATAATTTAACGTTCTTGCTGAAGGCCCCGGGTGGTAAGATTTGCTCCGAAGATTGGACAGTTGGATTAGGTACTGTTCTAAATCCTCCTTGGAATCAAAAAGATGCACTGGCCTAAAGTAGTTGGTAGGCCCGGATTTACTTCAACAGTTCGACTAGTTATTTGAGGTCTAGTCCTGCAGAGTGCAGACTGCTTTGATGAGATCATGAGAATGAACGTTTTTTGTTACTTTTGGGTAAAGAAGCTGCGTGTTTAGAGATAGGCTTTGAGCCTTCTTAAGATCCCATTGGATACCGATTGCTGAACCGAGGCTTGGTGTTTTTCTGGGCCTTTATCCTGATTCCTGGTTAGTTCTTGCTAAAGCCCAGGGACAGAATCAACGATGCTGGACATACCAGGGCCTATATAGGCGGTCAGAATTTCATAGTCTAGCATCGACCTTAAGGGCTTGAACTGGGTCAAACCCCCTAGAAAAGTTCTAGAAATCCTCCATAAAGCGGTATATCTTCATCTACCGGTCTTATAGGACGCTGGCTGTTGCTCGAATTGGGCCGTTAACGTTCCGCTTCCGCTTGCGTTGTATGTCTCATGGGTTCCTAATAGAAATTCTATATTAGTATCATATTCCAAGGAAAGAGGAAACTATTATTAACTTACTAATGATATACTGAAGTATCGATGTCATCTTTGTCTTTTTTGACAAGTTGGATGTTTAGATGCTGAGCCATCTTTTTCGACAAGTTAGAGAGTTGGATACTGAGCAATTTCATGGTATCCCATTAACTGTGTAGGGTTGTCCATGCTATGCCGTCCTAATAGCCACTCTATCTCAACTCAGTTTCGAAGGAGCAGCTAAATAAAAGAAGAAAAATAAATAGGACACTGTCCTAGATCTGTCGAACGGGGCTCTATAAAAAGAAAAATAAAGTATGGAAGATAGACAGGATACTGTCTTATATCTGTTGTATAGACCTCTGTAAGAAAACAGATGAAATATAGAAGATAGACAAAATACTGTCCTATATTTGTTGCATAGGGGCCAGGGCTCTATAAAAAGAGAGACAAAGTATAGAATATAGACAGAATACTGTCCTATATCTGTTGTACGGGGTTCTATGAGAAGAGAGATGTGGAGGAAGAAGAAAAAAGAAGAGGAAGAAGGGGAGAGGGGGAAGAGGATTATATATGAATCTGGCCCTATTATACTTCACTCTATCTATTGTTCCTTCTCTATTCACTAAATTCCTATCTTTTTGCTTCTATCTGCTTCCATGACTTATACATTCACCTTTAGATTCACAGTTTTCAAGAACTTCCTGGAACTTCCTTGTATCTCTTCACTTTTATGATTCTGTGAATCTGTGGTTTACCTCTCTGGCCACCCCCCCTTTAGCTATCTGTCAGGGCCTCAGGGGTCATATAATCCAGATTATTAGGCCGCTGACCACCCACCTGTGGAAAGGGCAGTTTTGTCCATGAGAAGAAGGTTTGTCAATGTTTCGTGACCGAGGCACATGAAAGTGGTGTTTTTCCCGTGTTACCAGTTTCATGAATGCACGCAATTTTTTAAAGGAACTTGGCAAAGATTGCCCGACGACCTTGGTTAGCCCAAGACAACTAACAGTGTACGGCTTACATTATTCTTGAAGTTCTTTCTGTAATCCAAGTCGCGCTACACGCCGTAGAAGAAAGATTTATGATTTTAGAAGTCAAATGATATTATCTGAACAAGAAGCACGAAAGAAAGAAAAGAAAAGAAAAGAAAATCCACGAGAAGACCATGCCTCGCCACAGTATCAGAATCAGAGCACAGTTTATCACTTCCGTCAGCTTAGCGTGTCAGAAGTTGTACTTGTATTCACCCGACCATTTAGCAGAGTATTGGGTAAAATTATACTTTGGCCGTGTAGTCCGCCATGGTGGAGACGAAGCCGGGCCCAAAGAAAGTATCATACGGGAGCTCAATGTTGGAAAATCCTTAAGAAGATCATGAAAGGAACCTTGTACCCGAAGTTTGTCAATGCAATATGCAGAGTATTGAGCCAGCCAGTCCAGCAAATAGCCATGCTGGGGGAGCCTGTAAAATGCAAGCCGTAACGCATCAACTACTGCAAGCTGTATATCGAGGTCATCTGGCTTGTCTAGGTCTGTAAGACATGTGGTCACCTTTTCATAAGATAACTGTTGAAGTTCATTGATAAGGTAAGTGTGAGAGAAAATATATAGACGGATGTAGACGAGAAGGGGGTGATTCTCTGATGTGAAGTCTGTCTCTGGAGTTGTGACTGTCAACTTCCCGTTAATGCTCGCTTCGACAGCATCCGGGAAATGTTGAGCTTGCACAGTCTGGATTTCGCCGATCGGAGTTGGATAATCGCCTCGGTATGCCCATTCAACAAACCGAGCAAGTGTTCCTTCCGTTACCTCATTAAATGCATAGACACTATTCTGGCCTTCTTTGAGTTCACTATCCAAGGCCGCGCCCAACGGTTTGGACTTCGAGCTGAGCAGTTTTCGGTGGATCTTGAACGGACGTCCTGTTTGACCAGCCCGAAGAGAGGCGAATTCCGAATCTAAAAATCTACTATGCGTCAATGTAAATCATGATTGCTTGGAAGGAACACATACTCAATGTACGGCAATTCTTGTTCTTTTGCCATTCTCTCACCAGATTCTTGAAGAAGCGACGAGGACTTTGGTGAAGGAAGTGTCAGATGGTTATACGAGGTTGTGAATCCTGAAGGATCACTTCAAGTTGGCAAGCCCGAAAGTATGTTCTTCTTCTTTCTACCTTTCATTCTTCTCCATTTCAATATATTACGTGTTAAGAGTTGGCATGTGTTCCATTATAATTGGAGGAGAAATATCGATGCCTGATTCGGAGTTATGTTTATCCAGAGCCGACGGTGACCGCTCACCCTGGTCTCTTCCCCAGCATGGGCAGGCATCTCTACGTGGTGCTGGGGATTAGTATTCTTACGGACAACTCTATGTGAGGGAATGTGAGCGCCAAGATCTTAATTGCGTGGTTTTGTTACCAGGATGGTTTCAGAGGGCAATACACATGAGTTAGCTTAGGTTGTCACGATAAACTTTACTATGCCTGAAAGGTCGTCTCGAGTTCCGCGCTTCATCGGAAAGAGGTGTACTGACTGGACATTTCAGTGCGTTGGGATACGAATTTGATCATCTTTGGGCGTTTATGAAGTTGTTTGTTGGATCGGAGTCTGATTCCTGGGGAAGAACTGGGGGACGTTCCGCAGTTGCTCTTAATACCATTCGGGTGAGTGTCTGCGGGGCTGTGGGTACGGACCGCACTGCGCTGCAGCCACTCGTCTCTTCGATGGGTGGGTCCGTCCAATCCTGGTTATCAACCCTCAAATGCCATTGGCCACGAGCGGCGGCCGTTTCTGCCTTCGGACTCGATCGGCTAAATAGCTGCTGTCTATCCCGCTCTAGCTCATTTTGAAACACTTCTCATCGTTCTTGTTAAAATATTTCTTGAACTACCACCACGATCTCTCAGAAGATATTCTTGCTATGTCTAAGGAAAACCTTCCACAACCGCAGCCGTTCCCAATACGCGGCCAATGGGCGTTAGATGTTCTGGCAAAGTAAGTAAATTCTACAACCATTCAGATTGCTTTTTCCTGACTTTCTGGAGGATACGGGGTCTTGATCAGTTCTCTGATGTTACCCTTATCTGTAAAGGGATTAGGTTTGAACTACACAAGGCAGTCATCTGCTCACAATCCTCGGTTTTATTTGCTGCACTTACTGGAAAATTCCAGGTAAGCAGAATAACTACGAGCTATATTTAATTCTGATTTGTGTCTAGGAAGCGGAAACAGCAATATTTGAAATGAATACTGAATCCATTTCTGTTGTTGCAAAACTTGTGCAATACTTCTACACGGGTGAATATACAACTCTACTAGCAGAAGATCAAGATTTTCTCGACACTACAGCTCTTCAACTGCACGCAAGGATCTTTGCACTAGCAGACAAGTATGATGTAAAAGGCCTGGGTCATCTAGCAGCGGAGAAATATCACTCGAAACTAGACAGTGATTTCAACCTAGTCGAGTTTTTGGAGTCTATCCCAGATGTTTATGAGTCAACACCACAGCAAATTCGTACGATGAGGGATTCAACGATTTATCATGCACGAAAGAGACTCCAGGGATCTCTAAGCAAAGACTCCAGTAGACAACTCTACGACCGAATCATTCTGGAGGTTCCTAGATTTGCAAAAGACCTGCTTGATTCGTATATCTCTAGCCCGATATTAGCTAGCTGTGAGAACTGCGGGCCTTATCGGCCCATGCAGGCATTGCAACTTAGGTGTCGAAGGTGTGGTCGAGGAAGAACAGGTGGCTACTAGAGCTGGGAGAACCGGATGGTCTCCATTATGAGTAACTTCGTCGCAGATCACCCGATTTCATTGAGAACGACGATATCGAATCTTACCAGCTTATTCTCAAGGTATTCTTCTTCCGCATGTCAACTGATGCTACGGTTTTTGAGGATTTTATCAAACAGCTTTTGCAGCACTATTTGCTTAGGAGGCGTCAGTAGCCGACTACGGCTGTCCAACCACAGTCAAATATAGTGGCAAACATGCAGGAAGGCCAGTGAATAGTTTCTTGCAATACACTACTATCAAACATTTCCCATGATATGACAACATCTAGGAGGGACTTAAAATGGGTATGATTTCTCGGGTGGATTGCTCTACTTGATCAGTGAACTTCATGCCTGCAGTATGACTCCTAATGAAAATCCCCTACGCCCATTGCTCCCAGCGCTAGCCAAAAAAGAAGTGCCAGCTCAGGGTCCATGCGCAGTCATTCACAATTGGCCACTTATTTGCACCGGTCCGATATTAACCCGAGAACCTTCATTCTAGCCACGTGAGACAGCTGACACGAGTGGCGGAGCGAGAGACTGATTTATCGATGCGGACCCGCTTATCCTTACCGTACTTACCCTAGCAGATTGAACTGACGCTGTTGAGATGCAGTTAGGGCATAGGCGGTATCCAGACTCCCTGGAGAATGTTTTGGATTTGTCAGAACCAACAAGCTTAGCGCCAGATTAGAGCGAGCTTGATCAACTAAATTTCAGTCGACTTATGAGGTACTATAGTCTCAATTAGGTTTCACGTCGCCGATACAACCCTGCTGGCCTTATCCAAGCTGTCCTTGCGGACATGGATCATGTAAACTTTGAGGTATACTAAATGCTTGCCAGGGACTGCTAATCCTAACATACATGCGCGGCGATGGAAAAAAATGATTCTTAAAAAGAAAGAGAAATAGTTTACTATCATTCTATGTTAAATAGATGACGTTTGACTCCTATCCGAGCTTCAAGATTAACCAAGTGGGCATCTTGTCTCTTTAAGGGAGGATTATCTTATAGAGCTTTACCTTGTAGCATTTTCCCGTCGTGATAAAAATATCCCCTAATTTCCCTCCACTGAGACTTTAGAAGGTCGACAGATGAACTGCCCTCTTTGTACCTGTAACTTTTCCATCCAATCGGTAGTTGTCCGATGTATGTGTATTTTAGAGCCACGGGTTTTAACTGAGTATTAGAGGAGACTCTGGAAGGCCGGCTTTGACTATGCCCATCTTGGCTCTTACTTGTTGAACTGCTCATGATAGTAGGAGGCCCGTCGGATTCGGCTTTGGCCTTACCCTTCCCACGACTTTCTTATAAAAGCCCTGGCGTAGCTACAGGTCCCTGGAAATGGCCACACAATTTATCGCCATCATGGTACAGTATACTTTTGTCGTTCTGATCCATAGCCCATTAGTCTTGATATTTCATCTTCACCTGACCACCAACGGTAAATTTATAAAAGTTCTTATATTCTGAAGGTTCACCAATATCTTTGTATTCGGATCGCTTTGCTGTTGCAGAGCCTGACTGCTCTGGTCCTTGGCCAAGGCTTCGAGGATGGTAAGGTAACTGCATAGTCTTGCCCGTGGTTGGAGTTAGCGGTCTCAGTGATGCCCCGGATGGGATTCTATGAACCTGCTGAGGCAAAGACGTTATAGGAAAAGCTGAACGGGTCTTTGGATCCCTTTCAATGATCTTCACCCATTGTTCCAGCGGTTCACGTTCCTCACTTTCCAAAGACTAATTTGGCTGTTCACCAGCAGCAAGCTTGAAGTAGTACAGCATGCACTCTCGAACTGAGACAGTTGTGTCTGATGCACCCGGTTTGGATTTAGCTATATGATGTATCGCATCCGAATAAAAAAGGACCCAGTCATCGCCGATCTTCGCTCGACAGATAAACACCGTCCATATGTAGTTGATCATAAAGCCAAGCTTCAACTTTGCCGCCCACATGTCCCGGGATAGCTGTCCTAATACTTAGTATAAGTATTTTTATAATAGAACTACCGTATTTGCTTGATAGAACTTACCCAAAAAGCGACGTAATCTGCCCTCTTAGACCTGGTCGCCTTTGCGTACTCCTTTCACATATGGGTCCGGGTTTATGCCCCATGGATGTTTAGCTTCTCCAAGAGCACGGGGCTTTTTGGTCAGAACATCTAACAAGACATAGTCCGGTATAGATGACTTGTCCTTTTTGTCTTCCTTTGGAGTGTCTTCCTCCGGAATGCCTTCCTTTGGAGGTGTTGCGGACATAGGCTTTAGCCATTCTAATTTCATGCCGGCCACGGTCCAGTCACCAAAGCTGATTTTATAACCCAAGTGTTCAGCAATGCCGCTCATTGGGTTCAGAACATGTGTGATGTATCTGCCACTTATTGAAATCTCAGCACCGCAGCGGAAGTGTTCACGGTAGTTTAAATCTTGTGGACCTAGTCGAGCCGACACTGCGCAGTCATCCCATTGGGTTTCTTTAAACGACTTGCGAACTTCTGTCAGAAAGTCACTCCAGTAACGAAGTTTACCCACAAAGTCTATTTCGTGCAATCCAGTACCGGAGGAATGATTTCGAGATAACTCCGCGTATTTCGGATATGAATCCATCGTCACCTCACAAGCAGTAAGTAGCTCGACGGTTTCATGCTTGGGGTTTGAGGTAGAGGGGATTTTAGACCGATCCATCGCGAAAATTTATAGTAGAACTAAGAGACCTGTGAAAACCACGAGGAGGGTAATAAAGAAAAGAAAGGTTCCTGGAAAACTAGGGTGTGAGCTGTAGGGGTTTTTATATCTTGCGAGCCACTGTCAGGCCTCGTACTAGATTGCATTATACCACTGCCGCAATTTATTTTCTAAAGCTATATGACGATTGATCATATCTAACTAACTCTTGGCTCTTACAAATTCAGAGCAGACCCATCCATCCTTCGGTTTATTGCCGGTCACCCTTCCGATTCTAGTGCCTAACAAAGCCTCAACCATCATGTTAGTGTGGTGATTCTTGCTGGCGACGGCATCAGCTATTGCTAAAACCACGACTGCCGTTTTCCATACAATAAGTTGCCTTAGCAGAGATACGATCAACTCAGGCCATTACCTTACTGGAACTTAGTATGTATTAAACCCAGTCGCTTTGTGGTATCACTTTCTGACAGTTTCCCGTGATATTACTCACTAACTACAAGCCATACGAGCGGAGTAAAATAAAAACGATTGAAAAGAAACCGAATTAGGCTTGACTTCAGCTTATACCCCTTCTGCACTGAAGAAATGCTACTAATTCTTCCAAGTTATCAAAAGCCCATCCGTCTTCCCGTAGTTCTGGCATCATTGGATCATCCTTAGAATGATCATCAACTAGTTGTACGTCCCCCGAGTTTAACCCCTATAAGGAAAGCTCAATCACTGGATCTAGAGTGATAGTTCTCTATGGGGTTAGGTTTATTTTCCAAACATCTTCGAGGTCTATGATAAAACTATTTCTTGATCAGTAATAATATATATTAAAAAAAGATATACATACCATCGCTGAGTGGTTTTGTCCCAGATGATATTCGATCGGCGAGGGTCATCGTGATAGAACCCTTGGTTACGGAACTCCCTGTAGCCCCAATCGTCGGAAAATTAGAGAATGAAAATAAGGCATTAATAACAGGGAAACGGATCACTTACCACAATGCTCTAATAAATGCAATTCTCACGCTATCCCGCTCTTCTATTAAGAGATCTCCAAAGTTTTACAGATTTTGTCCATGAACTTTTTCCATCACAATGAACAGAATATAGCCGCCAGGGTAGTACATTTGGCTATGCTGCATGTAGGAAAAATATTCGATCAGTCTTGGAGTCGAATTACACCCGGCTTTCGTCAATTCTTTAAGATTTTCAATCTCACGACAGGCCTCGTTACTGAACATTTGGATGCCAGAATCCCATAGCGTTAGTCTGTTTTTGATTAGTTCTCAGTCTGTAGTCTCAATGGGAGGATGTAATATACTGTAATTTGATTTTGATTATCGCTTCAGTTGCTTCTCTATCTGGAGTGGGCTCTTCAACAACCTCGGTTGCTATACAAGTCCCTGTAATCTCTTCGATACTGCCTTCGTTTTCATTGTGGGTTCGAGTCTTATATGTCGATATTTCGCCTAGGGCCCACATTGTAGAGGTTCGACTGGATTGTATTGTCACTCCAGCCAGCAATCCGAGGGATTGGTCATATATAGAGGACATGGTGGTGAAGTAAAACAAGAAATCAATTGGGTGCCACGGGAAGAGAGCGACAGCAAAATAAGTGATCACACTCGGTCAGAGTTTCCTGAACCTTTGCGGGAGCGGTGTAATACACACTAAACTGGAATTGTTACTGCTATAACTCCATAAGCCGATCGACTTTCTTTCGGGCTTGGGTCGGAGACAACATACCACAGTATGGGTTAAGGAAGATCAAAGAGGCCATGAAACACCCTATATATGTCTTTTAGATAGGTAATAAAATCGATAAAACCTCAGACGTTGCAGCGCAAATCCACTTCTGTTAGACACACAAAAAGCACAAGGTCACCACGATTCGTGCCTTAAGTCCTTTGACTAGGGTAAAATAGAAATCAAGAAATGCTGATCTGGCGGATTTCTGCCTTCGCTAACGTATTCTAATATTTTTGAGCTTGCCCCCTCACATACAAGTTCATGAATCTACATTATTAAGCTGCTAGCGGTTAACTATTTCGTAACCGTTATTAGTCGCCTTCGAGACGCCGAGAACTGCCTTGCTGTATCCACCATCAGGTGACTGCTCGCATCATCTCTTTTGGGCAGCAACATACTAACCACAAAGTGGTAGGCGGTCGGATTCTGCACAACCTCCAAAGTGCTCCAGATTATTACCCCTCGGGCCCCTCATTTCAGTCATAACTTAGCCTTCTTCATTGATTTTCCGTGTACAAGCAAAGCAGGTTGATGTTGGTACCCCCGGGAACTTCTATACAGGTGATAGTGTTTTAATACATGTTGCTAACATACGCGGTATCCAGATGTCAGATTCGCTGTCTCCACGGGCGTCCGAATATCTCCAATCGATCGCGAAATGGTTCACCACGGCTCAAGTTGAGGCGGTTAACCAAAACATGTCCAGATGCACAGATGAGAACCGGTTCAACGTTTTAAAGCCACTACTGAAAGAACTGAGCCTTGAGAAAGCGGTATATTACTATCCCCCACATATGAGGCACGAGTCGCTTATGCGCCCTAGGGATTTACGCTATGGAGGGTATCAGGCAATATCGTCATCGAGAAAAAGCAGGGGCTTAATAATCTTTTTTTCCCACTCAGTACCAACAAGAACGGAATCGTAATGGGAGATATAACTCTAATACCATTTGATTTCAAGCGGTTGACTATGGATCAACCGTGGAGTGGGGATTTGGATTTCTTACTTGTCGTCATACCCGAAGAAAAGAAAAATTGAGGCCGTCGTCATAGTCTTTTCATAATTCCGCATTATGGTATTGATGTCAAAGTTCTGAGCGTCATTGTTTGCTTGTATTATATTCAACGGGTAGCTTGGGATGCTTCTAAATAATCTACTCCAGACCTTCATTATTTGGACTCTAGCTACAGCTGACTAATAGGAGCCTGACGAATGGACTGCAGTATTTGGGAAAAAACACTGCTGCGCTTCAATCACGAGAGGATCTGTCAAAGTGTTGTTTGAACCCCTTGTTTGAAACGATTGGTTAGATGTTGAACTAGACAGGTGATCCAAGAAATTGACAGGATTGAGGGGTAGAGACTGAGCTGGCGTTGTAGCAGGCAGGTAATCCAAGAAATCAACGGGATCGAGGGGTAGAGACTGAGCGGGCGCTGTAGCAGGCAGGTAATCCAAGAAATCAACGGGATCGAGGGGTAGAGACTGAGCGGGCGTTGTAGTAGGCAGGTAATCCAAGAAATCAACGGGATCGAGACCAACTGGCTGCGTCCAATTAGACGATTGTCCAAACTTGTCTTCACAGGAATCGGGTTCCAATACCTGAAATGAGCGGTGGTTTGTTAAACTTTCCCAATATGAATCCCGCCTTCCCTCGGCCATCGAGTTTTCTAGAATCTGCGCTTGCGCGTTGGACCGAAGCGCTTGAACAAACTGGTGGTTTTCCTGTGCTTGCATGACTGCAGAAGGCGGAGGAGCATAATTACTAACGGGAAAAGATTGATTTTGATCAACCCTGCTGGGTGCGCGCTGGCTGTGAAGAGAATAGGTATGACTTTCACGGGGTTGGCCCACAGAGATTGCCTGTGCAACATTCTGTTCAGTAGAACAGCAGGAGAAGGCACTAGAAGGTGACGGCTGTACTGCTTGTGGACCATATTCCTCGTCGGAATGAACAAATGGTTGAACGTGCTGTTCAGACATAGCCAATAGACTATAGGGTACATTGCTTGTGTCCGGTATTGGGCCAGATTGGTTGGGTGAACTCGACCCGTCGATGGCTCTATCTTCAACAACAGACTAAAAATTCGTGTTGGACGGTGGATATTGCCGAGAACCTATTGATGTTTCGATCATGTATGAGGGCCTCCATTGTGTGTGAGAATGGCCATTCAATCCGTCGGAGTACGCATGGGCTGGTGTAGGAGCGTTCGAAGGGATAATCGGCGATCTTGAATCTATATTTGGGGGCTGCTAGGACTTAGTCAGTCGTAATAACTGTCTGAAAGAGCATAATAGTTACCCGTACGTTCTGTGTCCGAGGATGTGATAATGTTCTTCTTCTTTTCGACGGACGAAGCTCAGTCCTCCCTCTATCATCATCAGCACGGGCTATCCAGCCTGGTTTACTCGTTTGATTATGGTCGCTTGTAAATTCACGAACTTGATCGTGTAGCGAAGGGGCATCGTGGGGATCCGAATTCGAGCACTTAGATACGGGCGTGGTGTTTGAGCTCCGTGACGACCTCGAGCTTGGAACGGATATGTAACTTTATGACGAGGAGGCCAGTAGACCAACTGTGGAAGCTTGGTTTTGTTCGATAGATGCCTCCAGCCTATCCGTTTCGGCTGGTAAATCGCTTATCGGTTGATCTTCCGTCAAGCACTCTGATCGGTCCTGATGGAAATCATGACCAATCCCGTCCGGGCTAATAACTACTGTACAAAACAACATATGAGCATTGTATCTTCAAGTGTCTAAGAAAACTCACCATCATACTACTGTTGACGAGTGCGAATAAGATTTGAAAACGTCGAGGCCAATTCCCCAAGAGTTGAGTAGGCGCCGTCACGTTGTGAGAGCAGATGACAGATATCAGCGAGATATTAGTAGGACAGGTTTCGAATCTTTGAATATACGAATAATACCAACCACGAGATACCGCAGTTTCTAGAACTTTTCTCAAGAACCAGTATTTTTATGGTAAAGCCAATCGCCTTTTGATTGGCCTCATCATTTTCTAGTCCCTTTTCTCTGAGAAACTCCTGGATGTGTCTAGAACTCCTATTATCGGCCTTTCGAACATCTGCAGCAAGCTCTGCAACTCGGGATTCACCATATCGCCTTGCCGTGTATTCGTCAAACTCGAATCCCAAAGAACGGTATGCAAATATCGCTCGAACACGGTACTTGAATCCTTTGCCTCCAGGTAATACTGGATAAATATGCTGAAGGCGGATATCTGCTTGTCTTGATGATATTTCGCCAATAACACTAGCCACGTCGGCCTGCTTTTTCTTGATCTCATCTGTCTTAGCCAAGAGAGAGTCGAGTGTCTCGATACACTGATCCGTAGATAATCGGATACGTTTCTTTAATTTGATAAAAGCGGCTAGGAGTTCGGTTCTCACAGCGAGAAGAGCATTGTCAGGTGCCTGTACAAGAATTTGCAGGGCTCGCCTTATGTCTTCTTCTGACATGCTGCGATAGTTGTTGAGCGAAGAAAAGGAAAATACGGGTTGGATGAATAGAAGGGCAACCTTCGCCTGGTCACACCGCAACGTAGTGTGGTCCGTAGGCCTGCGGTTTGGCCTGCACTTGGTCTTGAACCATTTTTGGGGGGCTTGGCTTTGGCCAAATGGCCAAAGCCAAGACCCCTCCTTTTTGGATCCGCTTACTGTTCCCCGCATTCACCCCAAGGCCCGGACCCACGTCTAAGCTGATCTACCTGGATCTCAACGAGTGGCCACATTGGATCCATAATAACCCATCGATTCTGATCAGTGTGCCGTCAAGTAGTACCTCAAATATCACAATTGCACAACTTCCTATTAAGTACATCAGCTTTGACCTAACAGATACAGCTGACTCTCAGATTCCCCTATTTGTTCAACCGCTGAGATAAGTGAAACCATCTCACTAAATTTATAAAGATGACATTGTCGCCTTGTCAAAATCTCACCGCAAGTTGACAAAGGCCAATCCTTCATCTTTGTCAGTTTTCTGCACTATGGGCGACTTGAATGTCACAGTTACTATCGAAATCAGTGTTCTAATTATTATGGAGCCATTTTGATCGGAGCCTTACAAAAATTACCAGCGATTGATGTATATTTGGTTAGTTAAAAAAACTATGGCTGGCTTTTCCAGTTCCTTGACCTAGCCCCGGGTCAGGAAAGCGTGTTGGAGGTCGAAGGCGGGATCTGGTTGCCTAGCGTTCAAGGTACATGGATCTGTGTGGCAGTTGTTTGCCACGGTGGAGCGAGTACACACGAGCTAATCCATAATTGTTCAAGTCGTTGCTGATCGGCAGACTTGGCCAAGCGTCTGATGGGGTGATGTCCCGGCAGCTCCACCAAGCTGGATCTCCTCTTGACTCCAGTAAAGGCCCTCTTACTCTGACTGTGCTCCCATCATGTTACCCTTCCCCCAAAATTGGTACTAGTATAGATTTAACTACTGGCCATCGTGAAGTAGTCAGGACCGATCGTAATTGGTTATTTACTATTGCTAGGTGCGATATCAAACGTGTGGTTCAGTACCAGTCGATAGTATTGTAAACAATTTGCTCCTCCGCCCAAATGCCACTAGATCCAGCTCCAGATCGCCAGCAATGTTTAGTATACGGTTGGTAGCCAGCTATGTCTAAGTGCTAGCTAAGTCTACTTCAAAAAATTAATTATGATCGCGACCCGGAAAGATCGATCGGCACACTGTCCCGCCCGTTGCTATCATGTGTAGTTGCTCGACTGCCGAGATAAGTGAAACTACTTTAACAAGTCTATAAAGACGACGGCCCTGCCAAGGACTCACCACAAGTTGGTACTGAAAAATCCGTCATCTTTGTCATATTCCTGCATGAAATCACCATGGATGGCTTGAAGGTTACTCTCATTACTGTCGAAATTATATGTTCGGTCATACCAACTCCCTCACGAGAAACGCGAGTCAATGATGTGCTAGGTAGGTTTGCTTTTGATAACTACATTTCGTTTTATTAACCTCATACAGTATCTTCGGAACAAGCAAGTGCCTGCACCGCTAGCATTAAACGCGCAAGCTTTCAAACAACGGATATAGCGTTGGAAAGCAACGATCGACATGAGAATTGGCGTATGTAGCTGATTAACGCAATAGACTGTAGCTGTGCTAACAGGTTATTAGGTCTCCTCAACACGGCTTTTCACGGTGATGGTCCTAGCTGAATTGGGGGTGGGTGGGCCAGTATATGTGTACATCGAAGAAACCTAGGCTTATCTTGGGTACAAACCGGTCCATTTTGAGTACCTGGATTCCAGATAACGAAGCTGAACAATCTTGTATGGTCTACGTTCATTTAGTGGTAGCGATCGGCAACTCTATGCGGCAAATGCATAACGCGCATAGTGCTATAGATTGAATCTTGCCATATATTACTTTCAGTCCCAGGTCTGAAGATACCTCGACTTGCCCTAGGGTGCTCACCGTAAGTGCACTGAATACCAACTAATCATGGTCCTCCAAATCTTGCTATATCAACTCCATTTGGGAATCTCTTGCCTGTGTGGCCAGATGTTCGAAGAGCCTGCAGAAGGTACGCCAAAGCATTCAGAATTAACAGCGTATGTCTCTCAGCCCCCAAACCCAATCAACCAACTCCGAGCTTCGCAAACGCCCGATTATGAGCATTTCGACATGCAGGAGGCCATTCCGAACAAAGATTCCAGCCAGAAAGAGCCTTTGAAAGTAATAGCCGAGACGACTCGAGTTGTGGGCAGTGAGTATTTTCCTTAGTTATTTGAAACTTCGCGTGAACTCATCCTCCTTTCCAGGTAGCTTGTTGGATGATGAAGTCATCCTCCTTCCTTATCCAAGGACGAGCCTATTTTCCGATGATGAAATCATTAATATCTATGGATCTAGACCAGTTCCGGGTGGTGGTGAAGAGTATAGGATTTGTGTTCGTGACAGGGATAAGGATGAAGTTGTGTTCTGGGCCCATTAGGCTGTGAAATCTCGCCCGGACTTTCAACGCCTCGATAACTTGAAAAAATCAACTCTATAGATTTCCCCCTTCTTATACTTTAGGTAATTCGACTCAGTAACAGTAGGCAATTATGGGGACCTATAGCGATTTACGATATTAGATCGCAAGTACAAACAATCCATTGGCTGCCTACCAATATATAGTCCGAGGGCTTTTCCTCCTTCTTGGACTCGTTATTATCTATTCCAAATCACCTTTTTCCAAAACTTGAATTATTAGGATTGTTTTGTCGCTCGCTCTAATTACCGTGTGGAGTTTTTGCTTTATACCCCTGAAAGAAGTATGAAGTCTAGGAAATATTTGCTGCTTTTGCTAATACCACCGCGTTACAGAATATGTTACCACGGTTATTATAAATATAGTTACGGCTTCCAGGAACACGAACCCCGTCTTATTCCATGTTACCAAAGTTGCTACTTGATGATTCAAATAGATGTATATGAAGTGGGATATGCTTGCGAATGGCCGGATTACCGTTTCTGTAACCCGCCAGCAAAATAATAATAGGATATATAAATTGGTATGTTTTATACAAGTCGTATTCAAGCAATCCTGTGGTTAGTAACAGACTGCAGCAGATCTACCCCAACCTGCTTTCAAACTGGTGATGAATCAAGTCAAACATGCGTCTACATAATTTCGGCTTATGTGCCCATAGCGGCTAAATCTCTAATATTTCCACTGCACTAGTGATAGAACTGCTCATTTAATCCTGTAGAAGTTAGGAATTCTTAAAGAAAATTCAGAAATCCATAGTAGCGCACTCTATCCCTGAGAATGTTACAGAGCGCATCCACTGGGTAGTCCAAACCGGCCTAGTGACTTCCTTTGTCATTTAATGTGGCATAGCCTCCCCAGGAATTCTACCCTGACCACCTAATTAGGAATTGCCCTCATCTTGTTGCAGAGAATGTCCCGCCCCTCCCACTATCGACGCATAGTTGAGAGGTATTCCACTATACTAGTATTTTGGATCTCTATATTTAACTGTAGGGTTCGCTATGTATTTTCAGTACATGCTGGGTGAAGATACATACAAAAGACGAGACATTTACACCTGCAAGCTTTTCCCCCCACATATCTCTCCACTTGAAGACTAAGTTAGTACAGTATCCAGCATTGAATACTTTACCGCTGAATATTGACCCCTTTAGAGCACCGATCGATATTCTATCCGCGTTAAACATGGGACGAGGTGCATATGATACTACGGGAGTCAAAAAACCGGGAGCACCACCACCACCGCCCACAACCAGATGAAACGCCCTTTAGAGAAACACGAGGTCGATAAATTAGGGAGGGACTCTATCAGGTTCCAATAAGAAGATACGTGAGACAAGAAAAGAAGAGGTGTGGGCTTTTACCGCAATGTACAATATAGGATTGTATGTAATGGATTAGAGAGGGTGTACTTGTATTACTGTATTAAAACAATCCACTGACTCGTGGTCATGGATAACAACATTCCAGAATAGTAATGATCCTTTGTTGGAAGACATCTAGAATCCCCTTACTTCTTCTGCTTCCTCATAGGACGTCTATAGAAATGAATTTATCCCCACAGGGCGAAGATATTAGACTCGGCTACGTGTATGAACAAGGGCCGAGGGCTATTCCTAGTGCGGGAGTAGACAAGGGGTATATCACTGTAGCTAATGACTAGGTTATAGGTCCTTACCATAATACTTCCTACATACTTAGTCGGCTCATTAGTACAAGGAGACGCTCTTAATCTTACCCAGATCTCGCATCCCTTGGTTTCTTCCGACGTATTTTATCAGTTACGAGGTTTATATGCGAGATCGAGTGGCTATAGCTATGGAAGGGCGGTGTCCATGTGTGATGTAATGGTTAAAAAAAGATTACATGAGCTAAGAGGATCAATATCTCTATGTAGCTGTTAAATAGCTTTAACTATTCTTCCCTCTATGTCGGTTTTCCTTCTATCGTTCGGTGAGCTCAGTAATTATTTGCATATCCTCGGCAGCATTAGTTATTATGGAGTTATCGATGGGAATATGGGGGACGGATTCTTCAACCTGGTTTGAGTTCTTCACAATGGAACACGTGGATTGGATATGTTTCCGAGATAAAGCACCAGATAAAGAGAATATAAGGGCAGTAGAAAGTGTTCTATCTCAAGGACCAATTCTCCATACTCCACTATTTTCCTATTACAAAGGGGGAGATGAGTGCAAACGCTTCTTAGATTCGGGAAAACAGGTAGACCTTATCGAACCGCGCGGTGTCCTCGTTGACATGTGAACAGATCCAAATGATTGTAAAAAGTTTCTTCCAAAAACTATTTGACGAGGTCAAGAAACTGGGGCCTGCTATAGTTGAGTTCGATAGTAGCACAAACGATGAGGAGCTAAAGTCGCGGGTGATGAGAGCACATCCGACACGTGACGTACGATCGCTCTCTATTTTTCGCGTACTCAGACAGAAGGCAAATTGGAAGACCGGGCTCTTTAAGGTCTTTTTATCCAGTAATAGCCTCACGGAAGACGAATTCGAAAGAAGTACTAAGAAAAATATCCACGAAATTGTGCTCGAAACCGACGAGCTTCTCGTCCTCGCAGGCAGCCTCTATATTAAACTATCGCCGAACTTAGGATCCCGGATCGTTTGGCAAGGATTTTCTGAGCGTCTAATGTATGACGACATTTATTCGCCAGTCGCTATGCCGTTTATGAAGATATAGCTATACCATGTCTAACTCCGAGCCGTGAAGCTTAAGGATTTCAAACAAAATATCTAAATGAAGTCAGTTATCGGGCCCTTTAATAGGACTTGATCAGACAAACCCATGCGTTTGCGGTAGAAAATAATGTATTTTATAAACTCTTTTGAGATCTTCCTTACGAATTTCATGATATCCTGGTACTAGACTTAGTTAAGCAGGTGGATGGTGTACTTAATTTCACCGTCGTAGAAATGGGGGAACTTCGAGAAGGTAAACATCATTGCCAGGGAAATCCCTACATTCCCTGTCCTCCGCTCTAACCTGAGCAGCTTCTGCCCATACTCAAGCTAACCTCGAGTCTGTGATATGTCCGGTAGACGGCTCTTCCTTATAAAAATTTTGTACTGGCCGTGGTTATCCGGACGCCTGCTATCAAATTCGCTCTCCAACTTGTCCCGTTGTCTTAGCCAATCCTCGTATTCTAATGTAAGGAACCGGATGGCGAGCAGACGAGTAAAGATTATGTCAGGAGTCGGACGTCGTTGTCGAGCTGGACTAATCCACAGGCAAACTGTTCGCGGGTCTCGTTGATCTTCGGCCAAGCAGATCTTAGCGATTAAAGCTGTCCGGTCATCTTTAAGGAAGCTTTCTACATCGGGTAATGAATTTGTGGTGATCCGCAGGATCTCGCGAGCACTGATGGCTCGCTTTTGTGTTGTGGGACCCTTCATGGCTGTAGCCAGGGACTCGATGCGTGGCCTGGGATGCTTAGGAAAAGTCGTGAGGTCGCCTAGTCAGCTATTATTTGAGTTGTTCACATCACGCTATTCTAGTTGAAGTTAGTCTTTCTACTATTACGTAGGGAAGCTCTTCGGAGATACTACCGCCTGGCATGTGGATGGCCTGCGCACTAATCGAAAAAGCCAAAGGTCCCTCTACCTGGAAAGCCTTCCAAGATGCCCGCTATCGCCTATGGAGACCTTTCGTGGAGTGATCGAGATCCTTAACTGCTTGCGCGCTAGGAACAAGATTTACCGGCACACTTAGACTCTAAATATCATGACATCGCCAGGCTGATAGGGTCTCTATCTCTTCAACTTGTCCCCCAGTTCTACTGAATTCCCACAGATCAGAGAAGCTATACGTATCCTTCAGAGCGTTCTAGACGCGGTTTATACCTACTTTGGTCTGTCGGATTCAGGACTGGGGGAGTATGAATTAGCACATCTATCACCCACCTCTGTAAGAGAGTTAGAAGTAAGTACTTCAACTGGATGTGCTGCCTTCTTTAACCGGAAACTAGGGATTCCTACTACAACATACGGACGCACATATCTCAAAGGAAATGCCACCAATCCTACCCAATTTCAAAGCATACTACTACATTTCTCGACGGCACACGGCTCCAGTCCACAAGATCTCGCGCTCAGAGGCCATACAATCGCCTGACACGTTGGAATTACTCGAAAGATGGTGGAAAATGGACATAACTCTCCCAAGAAATGCAAGGAAAGCTGCCCTGGTACGGAAGCTCCGCGAAAGCTTCTGGAAGGACTACAAATTCTTACTTCATAATATGCGAAGGAACTTCCCGCATTTGGAAAATTAGGCTTTTGAGTGGTTTACAGAGAGGATCCGACACCTCCGCAAGATCGAAATCTAGCTTTGTGAAAATGACACCATGCATTTGGCACGGCTTTATCCGTTTTGTAAAACAAAATTAATCTATTACAGGAGACAATGTACGGACAGTAAGGTATTCCAGGTAACAAGTATGGACTTGGTGATCCGACCGAAGTCCTTCCTTCGTGTCAATGGGCACTTCCAGCATGCGGGATGAACGCAACGCATCACAGGCCGTATGGATTCACCGCATATCACCGCATAGATTAGGACATGTCTCCATATTTTTTGGCATTTTGGGAGCCACCTATAACGTAATTGGTTGTGAGCACCCGAATTGTCAAAGTATGAATCATATAGAGTGTCGATTCGAGACGGCCCAGGCATAGATAGCCAATGAGCAACACAACACGCTGGGGAAGCAGAAGGTCCGCTGTCGGAAGTGGTGCCCTTTACTGGAGTCGCTCCCAATATCCGAGCTCGCTAGTGGCCACAACTTCCGCGCCAGACAATTATGGTTAGTCTTCCTACTACATTGCAGAAAAGCCGTAAACTATAGAACAGGATGTGGCGATTTTAACACGATAGGAATGACGGCCAGGGGTATACATTAAGAGGAGGAGCTGAATTTATTAGCCTTAGAAGGGGGAATTTTGATTTCGTTGCGGCATTAACACTAAATTTTCCTTTATTTAGTCGAGTCCCGCGGTGTCCGTCTCCTGCCCCTTAGAATCCATCTCTAACAAGAATCTACCCAATTTCTCCTGGTACGCGATGGAAACCCAGTCCGATAACACTGCGATCTCTTTCCTTTGCAGTGGTTACTATAAACTAGTGAAGGTCGCTGTTTTCGGAAACCAAAAGACAACCCATGAGAGGCTACCATCCTGGTGCTTCTATTATGGGGATAAGCGGCCCTACGGTGTCATGGTGAGCCAATCGTCGTCTAAAAAGTATTACTATTACTTACTTCCTACTAGATATCCGTCAATCATATAGCAAGGGTGAACAATGCTCGCGACATGATTATGAGGATGGATTGGCTATTTCAGAGGGAGAAAGAGGAACGTCGTGTTTTATTTCAGGATTAGTAGGCCGGGATTCTGCGACAATTCTTTTGTTTTTGGATCCGGGGCGAGAGAATTGTGAGGAGGAATCGTGTCTGGGGGCTGAACCAGAACCTGAATATGAAGCTGTCTGATTTAGCGTAGCTGTAAGAAGATAGGTTCCAAGACGACAACGGCTGCAAAAGAATCTCAATTTACTTGCTGAAGGCCATTTGCCATCCCTTATACCTGGCCTCTGTACACGATCAAAGCATAGATACGCTTCCTGTAAGACCGAAAGCACTCCTATGTGGGTAAAGGGTCCCCACGGGAGAAACGAGTACTGTAACGCCTGTGGATTGCAATGGCTCAGAAAAGGAGAAGAAGAAAAGATGAAGACGCATGATAAATCCACAAATCACAGCGCATAGCTAGATAGTCCGCTTATAGGCAATACCAACCTCGTCAATTCTCTAATTTACCTCAAGTGGAGATAGTAGTAGAATACGTATCCGGGGAGATGACCCCGGCTGAGGTGGACTTGGAGTACATGGCTTGCTTGCATCACCGGGCTTGAGCAGCGATAACTATCGCACCCGGTTCGAAATCTGGTGGATTCCTGGTCAATTTAGCGCTTGGGGCGTTGAACTTGCCGGATTCCCCGGGCTATCTGATTAGGTCTTTATACATCCGGTTATACCCAAAAGCACGCCTGAGATTTTGGGGGCCTTGACGCAAATCTTTACTAGATTAAGGAGGATACCAGGCAGCAAATTGGACCAGTCTTGCCTGTCTCACATTGTCAATTAGGCGGATCCGTTACCACTGCCCTGCCATTTACTAGCTCTAAATACCAACTTTCAGTCCGCAGCCGAAAGATGCTTAGAGGGTAACCAAGTATTCGCGACACTTTTGCGAACGGTCATTGCATGATAAATTATTCATTACGGTTACTGAGTAGCGAGATTTACATCATGATACTAG